>JAGFNQ010006494.1:64308-85657 GCA_024364735.1 Boesenbergia rotunda
GGCTGTATAAACAAATACTTTATTACTTTATTGTGTTTTGGACTAACCCTGGATGCAGGACCAAAGGAAGGAGTGTCTGCAGCTCAGATAGCCTCAAAGGAATGAGGTAGTAGCTGAGTAGGGCGCCCGGAGTGTCCCGGGCGCCCCAAGGGCCATACAAAACAAGTAAAGAAAAAAGGAGTTCGAATACATGCTGGGCCGGGCGCCCCCGCGCTCCCGGGCGCCCCCGCTGCTCCCGGGCACCCCCTGCGCTGCGGGCGCCCCCATGCGCAACATCGAACCCGAACCCTCGAAGCCAAGGAGATAGGACTTTGACCCCGGTCAATGCGGGCGCCCCGAGCGCTCCGGGCGCCCCGGTCAAAGTGGATCTAGAGGATAGACGCTGACCGAGAGCTCTGCGGATCAGAGGCCACGTGGGGGGCGCCCCCGACGTCCCGGGCGCCCCCAGGCCCTATATAAAGGGCCTTCGACCAAGGCTTCAGGACAACTGTTCTCTCAACGCCCCAAAGATCTTCTACGCTCGTGCCTTGCTCCGGAAACACTCCAACTCGAGCCGACGATGTCCCGCTGCCCCGAAAGAGTCAATCCACTCCAGACGTCGGTAACGAAGATCGAATTTTTCATTATTATTATTAGTGCACTTACTTGTAATAAATTATTGTAAACTGATTTGCGCGTATATAGAATTGTCCAAAGTAAACGGTCAACGACCGTGGGCCTTGGAGTAGGAGTCGACACAGGCTCCGAACCAAGTAAATCGACTGTGTCTCTGTGTCTTATTTTTTAATTTCCGCTGCGTACCTACTCTTACTCAAATCCGAAAGTTTTCCGATATTCACCCCCCCTCTATCGGTTTTCACGATCCAACAAGTTGTGTGTTTGTTCAAATGTTAGTACAATATATTTAATGTTATGTGATATTTTTGACTGTATTTATGTTTTATAGTTGACATATGATGTTCCCTCAATATGGAAGAAGGGATGTTTGATTTCAGCAAGTAATAAGTGGCGTCAGTTTAAATCCCATCTCACTCAAACATTCATTTCAAACAAGACTGACAAACCCGAAGAGTTGTATGAACCACCAAGTGGCTATGGTCTTACAAGAGATGATTGGATGTCTTTTGTCCTTAGTCGATTGTCTGATGACTTCATTGTAAGTTTAATTTTTCATTGTTTCAAAATAAGTAAGTAGACTTGAAGACAATTGACGAATCAGTAAATTTGATTTGTTTATATATGTTTTACTTGACTAGAAACTAAGTGATCAACAAAAGGAAAAAAGGAAGAAGAACATATACCCTCATCGCCTTGCTCGTAAAGGCTATGTACAATATGCTGACGAAATAGTATGTATATTTCAAAATTTCTCATAATACTAGACTGTTCTTTTTCTTATTAGCATCGTGAAATGCTTATAACAATAATTTTTTTGCTGCATTTATAACCATTCATAGTTGCCATACATCATTCAATTGTTCTTGTTGTTAGGCAAATGAATTATGTGAAGATGATGAAATCAATAGAGCTATTATTTGGAAGAAAGGAAGGGTCAATAAAGAAGGAAAATTCGATGGCCAAGAGTTAAAACAAACAATAAACAAGATTGTGAGAAATTATACATAAAAATCAATTATTGTATTTCAATGAAATCTTACAAACAAGTTTATTTTTTCATTTGGATGATAGGATGATTACATACAACAGAAACGTCAAGGTACATTGGAAATAAAAGAGGCAAAAGAAGATATTCTTACTAAAGCACTCAATTCAAAAGAGCATGGTGGGCGTGTGAGGGGTGTTGGAGGTCATATTACTCCATCATTATTCTTTAGTATTGGTGGAAATTGGAAGACTGACGATGTTGATAGAGAGCTAATCATTGAGCAAAAGAGAGAGTTGGTGGAGGCTAAAAAATTAATTCAAGAACAAGATGTACGTATTCAAAAACTTGAAGCAATTGTCTACAAAAATGGTACATGGGGAAGTGATATTGATGACAAAGGCAGTTGCTCGATAAAATTACCTCAACAAAATGAAAATGAAATGAAAACTGACAAGATTTCCCCTCATGAAGAGTTGAATGATGTCGAAGTGGAAATTGTGGACAAAGCATTTTCTTTACAGGTATATAAGTTATTATGGTAATATATATTACTGAAATACAGAGTTAGTACAATTCATTGACACAACTATTTATCTTTTAGGGTAAATCAATTATTTTGACATTAGATTCTAGCGCAGACATTGTTGCATATGGAACAGTTATTAAGGCCAATGGAGTTAATCACTTTATCCATGGTATTCCATTACCCAAGAATTGTATGTGTGTTTCCATCGATGAAGCAATTCAAAAATCAGCACGTTTGCTAGTTCCAATTCCCAATGAATGTGAAACTATTGGTGATGCTGTTGGAACACATGTGGCTTGGCCAAAACACTTGCTAATGCTACGACAGGAGGTACATCTAAGCTAATATTTCAAAGTAATTATTTGTAAAATTATTTAGTATTGCACCTATCTAACAAGCTAACGTTTCTAATTGTTCAAAGCCTCAAATGAAGAAAACTGCCCGTGTAGGAAACAACCAAACTTTGCCATCAAGTGTGCCAAAATCGTTGCACATGCTATATTGTTATTCAAAGCGTGCTCTCGAAAATGGAAGGAACTTGTCAATTATTTTAGATCATGAGGTATTTCAGGATGATTATGAACTGAACTTGCACTTTGAGGACATCAGTCCTTTGTATCACTTGGAGCCTATTTCAGGAAATTATGTGGTTGTTTACATATGGTAAGTTTTCGAATTACCTTCAACTTTAATTTTTGTTTTATTTGTTCTTCGGCATACTTTATTTGTTTAGTAATACTAATATAATTCTGATTTTCTTTTATTTTAAATGGTAGGCATCTTTATAAAAAGTTGGTGAAAGAAAACAAGATTGATAAATTCAGATTTGTAAATCCTCACATCATCCCATACTTTCAACAAACCACACAGGATAAAATAGGTAAATCTAAACGGTTGAACCAAAGGGCGAGTTTTTTAGCTGATAGGATGAGTGGTGCATCAGTTAATCAATTGATTTTGGTGCCAAGTTGCAACGGGTAATTGACATCCATAATAATATTTTCAATTATTTTTAAGTGAATTGCACTGATTATGTATTTGTGTGTAGTTTCCATTGGAATCTCACTGTTATTGAACCTCATAAGGAGATTGTCTACTTCTTGGATTCCCTAAGTCATCGCATTCGCGATCAGGATTGGAAATATGTTGTCGAAATGTGAGTTCATATATTGTTTTTATTATGCAGTTAATTTAGTCATAAAACAATCATATATCAACTATATTGTATGTATACATGAAGGGCGTTAAAATTGTTTAAATCGAACAAAGGAAAGAAAGAAAGAAAGAATGTACAATGGGAAGTAATCAAGGTATGTGTACTTCTATTTCAATCAAATATTTTAATATGTATATTGGTCATTAACCATATGATTTGTCTTTAACGTAGGTTCCTAGGCAGCCAGATGCTAAATAATGTGGTTATTACGTAATGAGATTTATGAGACAAATTACTGAAGAAATTGCAACAATTGAGGGCGATGCATTGCGATCGATAGTAATATTATCTTTATAATCTCAAATAATTAGAAGTTATTTTGTTATCCTTTTTTCAATTAATTATGTTTTGTTCTTTAATATTATATAATTTATGTGTGTTCGCAGTTCACACAAGTGGAGTACTCTCAACAAGAAATTGATGAAGTGCAATCTGAGGTAGCCGAATGCATACAAGATTATATTTATGAATAGGTATGTACAAGTTCCTTTTCTTATTATTATTTTTCTACTATTTTAAACAAATTTGGGCCAAATGTTTTATTTTGTGCATGACTATTACTTGGAGCCATATTAACAAAATCATTTTTATCCTCAGAAATAATATTTTCAGAATTAATTTCTGAATTATCCTTAGGTTTTTCAAATTTAAATTCGGATTTATCCTTAGGATTAATTTTATCTAAATTGGAATTATCAGAATTAACATTATTAGAGTTAAAGCTATCAGAATCAGAATTAAGTTTAAAATTATCAGAAATAAAATTATTAGGATTAACATTATCAGAATTAAAGTTATGATAATTTATCTTAGCAATTGCTGAATTAATGTTCTGAACTAAATAATTAATTTCTGATATTTTAGTCATATCTACATTTTCTAATTTGTTATGCAAAATATTAATTTTACTATGCAGTAAATCTAATTTATCAGAAAAATTAACTGAATTATCTAAAGATAGTGCAGGAATTTGTAAAACTTTTGGAACATAAATCTTACGTACCTTTGTCGGACATTTGTTCTTGTAGTATCCGTATTTTCCGCACTTGAATCATTGTACGTGATCCTTGTTTTTCCGGACTCCTGGCGCTGGTGCCCCCTTTGCCGCCGGTGGTGTAGATCGAGTCTTACGAGTAGGGCACTAACTTGTATAGTGCCCTCTCTCTCTCTGCATTTAAAACACGTAATATGAAATTTAAAAATAGACATTTTAACTAAAATATACCTGATTCACCCCTGGGCTCCCCCTCAACTCCTGGCGTCGTTACTCCGTCGGCGGTTAGTCCGGTGAAGAGCGGCTCGGCTCTGATACCACTTATAGGACCGGTGCCGTCGATATAGGTCCGGTGAATATCGACCGTGAAAATCTTTCGATAAACTTCGTAGATCTTTTGAATCTTCGTTCTAGACTCAGAGCGTTAGTGCAGCGGAAAATAAACAGAACGAAGAAAACAACAACCAACACAGATTGCAGGCGGGATTTTTACTTGGTTCCTGACCCCCCAGGGTCAGTACATCCAAGGCCTATGCACGGGAACGCCCGTCTACTATTGGTCTCCTTCTCGGATTTTCCGGAGGTGGAGAAACCTGACTTACAGTGCAAGATTACAATCAAAAGATAAATAAATTGAATGCGGAACAATAAAATCAAACCGAACAAACAAGATCTGAAACTCGGCCGATCTGGATCTCCGAAGTGTCGCGCACTTCCTCCTGGAGCCTCCCGGTCGTAGAGCCTTATCTTTAGCGCGTTGTCGTCGGTCAGAGTGATCAGAATGACACTTAGCAGTTGTGTCTGAAGCAGAGGGGTCGAAGCCCCTTTTATAGTACTCCTGGGGGTGCCCTGGACGTCGGGGGCGCCCCGAAAAACTCGGTCAAACCTTATCCCCGCGTCGACCTCGCCGTAGCTGATAAAACCTTTGACCAGGGTGCCCCGGACCTCCCGGGCACCCTCATGAAGGCTTATCTATGTTTCGGACTCGAAACAGCAGATACATGTTTGAACCCGGGCGCCCCGGACCCTCCGGGCGCCCTCCTTGACACCTATTCTGCTTACTTCACGAAAATTGCATTTTCCTCTTTAGCCCGGGCGCCCCCCTCATACTGGGCGCCCCCATCAAGCATTTCAACCCAATACTGGGTTTTATGCCCTGCTCAGGGCGCCCTCATCAGTGGGGGCGCCCCATCAGCTATTTTCCAGCCACTTGCCTGCTTTGTCTCCGGTTCTTGGTACCTGCAAGATACACAAACACAAAGCACATATACATACAATATTAGGCTTAAGGACTTGGTTCGAAATTCGGATTTGCACGAAACCCTAGGTCGAACCGGCGCAAGTTCCCACCCTTGAGAACGCGCCTTTCACCTACTCCTTTCAGGAGACGGTTGCCACCCAGCCCTTCGGGTGGACTTTTGCTTAGCTTCCGATATCTTCGAACCTCGAGACGCCCAAACCCTGACCCGTCTCTACTCCTGTCCTTAGTCATCGCTCAGCTAAGTTGCTCAGTCCCTCAGACCAAGACTCCGTGCCCAAACCCTAGGTCCAGGACTTAGGTGCCCAACCCTCGGCCAGGTCTTCGTGCCCAATTCCCCGAACCAGGTCTTCGGTGCCCAACCCTCGGCCAGGTCTTCTTGCCCAGTCCCCGACCAGGACTTAGTGCCCACCTTCCGAGCAGGTCTTCGGTGCCCAGCCCTTTGCCAGGACTTAGTGCCCAATCCTCGATCAAGACTTAGTGCCCAATTCCCTGAACCAGGACTTATTGCCTAGGTTTACTAGGACTTCCTTCCACTTTGGTTACTCTTCTCCTAACTCCCCTTTGTCTGTTCAATGTATCACTGTCTTAAGTGTATTGTCAAACATTAAAACACTTAAAGGAGAACATCATTGATACAACTTGCACCAACAAGAGCAAGCTATATAAACGATAACGTGTTAGCATTGTGTCTACTTCCTTAGTTTGTATTTTCGCTTGCGCTAACATTTATAGGAAGAGATCAAATTCGGGTCACCAAGCTATTCACCCCAACAGATTATGCCTAACCGAACACTTGGCGATCAAAAGTCCAACATGGATTTAACACGAGATGGAAAGTTCAAGTGAGTCAAGGTTGATGGGACATATGGTGACTGAAAGTTCAATAGGGAGTTGACATGAGAAGAAAAGTCCAAGTAGGTCATGGAGGACCAGATACTTGACATAAGATGAAAAGTTCAAGTGGGTCATAATAGATTGGACACTTGGAGATTACAGAAGTCTCAGCAGGTCACGATGCACCAGATGTTGAGCAAATAAAGCACTAGTAGGTTGAAGTCAACTGAATACTATACAAGAGAAAGTCCTTGCAAGTTATAGGGGAAGGCAAGAAAAGTCTAAGAAGGTCAAAGACCATATTCATGGTGAGATATGGAAGCCTGAACCGATCATGGGTTGAATGCAAGAGTGATAGAGAAGTTTAGGCAAATTTGGTCACTAGAATGACCAAATTCAGAGATTAGTCGATTGATACAAAAGCATTAGCCGACTTATACTCAAGAGAGCTCCTATTTGAGTTAGAATCTTGGATATATTAGACTGATTGAGAAAATCAATCGATTGATAATGATTCAAAAGTAAATCGATTCAATTGGTTGGAAAAATTAGTTGAATCCATTTGATCCACAAGAAAATCAATTTAACTAGTTGGGAAAATCAGTTGAATCAATTTGATTCAGAAGCAAATCGATTTAATTGATTGAGAAAATCAATATAATCGATTTGATTTAGAAGTAAATAGAAGCAAATCAATTTGACTGATTTAGAAAATCAGTCAACTGACGTGGTTAAATATGTCAGAAAGATCCATTTTGCAATTTCAATGATCAAATTCATTAAATCAGCCGATTGATTAGTAAATCGATCAACTAATAGACAAAAATCAGCTCAAGCAACAACCTTTAAAAGGTGATTTTGAAGGGGTTTGAAGGTGGCAATTCTTGAGGGTTTGGAAATAAAATGCTACTGTATTTTCCACTACCAAGAGGTAATCCAAAACAACTAAAGAGCAAGCAAAGTTTTCATTGTAAAGTTGTTTTCACTTTTATTTATATTTGCATTCTTGTTTCTCGTTGTATTCTTGTAAGAACAAGGTTGTAAGAGGATTCTTCGCCTCCGAAAAGTATCTGAAAAGGAGAAGTTCATAGTGAAGGGAGATCACTAGGAACGGGCCTTGAATTAGTCGGCTCAAGGAGACAGATAGGCTCAAGGAGGCATATACCAAATAAAATCTCAGAGTTATACATGTGGAATCAAGTTTGAATCAAGGTTTCCGCAATGCATTCAAACGACGAGCACGAGATCAGGACGAGAAGCGATCGGAGCTATTCACCCCTAACTCGCTCGGGTCCTAACAAGTTGTATTAAAGCAAGATCACTCTTTATCAGAATAACCGCCGGAAGGAGCACAAATTTTGGGAAAAGAAGAAGTTGAAATTTTTAGCTCTCAATATTAGCAAGTCAACGGACTAGTCATCGAAGGAGCTCAACTTCATAATGGAACCTCCAGGATGGATTCAGATACAACATCTGATTACCTCCATCATTCAAAATGGGAAGCTTCAAGTATTGAAAATCAAGAATGAAGTATTTCTTGATGATGGATATAGAGAAATGGTTTGCTCTAATGGATAGATTTGAAGCTTTGAGAAATACAAAAGAAAACTTCTTCGGATGAGCAAAGCGTGAGGAACAAATTTAAAAGTCTATGACAAATGAAAATGTAACTAAATTACTAATTAATATTTTATGTAAGATAGGTGAATATCAGGATGCCAAGAAATTATGGTCAAAACTAATTATGAAGTTTCATGAAGATCCAATATCAATACTAAGTGAAAATGAATCCAAAAAGAGAGACTCATTGGATCAATAACTTAAGGATTTGGAGGTTTAGAGGTGCTCAACATCCGACCATGAAATTGAGAAAGCCTCCCCCTTACAAGGATTGAGGGGTAGTGATCATTGACACCAGAACATGAAGAAGTCTCAACATTCAGAGCCAATGATGAAGAAGAGTTATTCTAAGAACAATTATAGTTCATATCATACTAGAACAACTTTACCTAATGATAGAAATGTAGAAAATAATCTAGGTAAGAACCATATGAAAATTAGACACATACCTAGAAAAAGAAATATTAAGGCAATAATAAAAAAATCAAAATTTGAAGATTTGAGAATTAAAATCAAGTCTTGAGGTTAAGAACTAATAAGTTAGAGAAGACCCTTAGCAAGATAAAAAAATATATTTAAAGGGTCAAAGAAACAAGATTTAGGCTTAAATAGATAATCATGAAAGGGCAAGAAAGGTTTGAGATACAAACCTAAGTTTAAGTAAATCATAGCTTCATACTATAGAGTTTCATATAATTATAGAACTAAACATAGGTCTAGGATTCAAGTCAAGATTGCAAGAGAGGTTATCTCTAGTATTGGTCTTGAATAGACTAGCATGACTAAGGTTTCTAAGAAGTCTAAGAGAGTCATTAAGAAAATATCTAGAAAGGTTATTGATAAGTACCATTTTATTGACTATTTTAATTGCTAAAATCCATGTTTGACCTATGTTTTTATTGCTTGATTGTGATTTTACCCTAGGTTTTAGGATTTCCTCTTATTTTGGACTTAATTGCAAAATTACATATTTTTGGATTATTTGGCCACTAATTTTCTGATATACTTTTGTAGGCATGAAAGGATCCTGGACCTAGAGCATATTGGGTCAAACTTGAGTCGGATGTGAACCGGATCGAATTATCAAGCTTACAATTAATCCGGGCCGTCCGATTCAAAAGCGGCTAGATCTGAGCCATCCGGGACCATCTGAAGCAATCCGAGCTAGGGTTAGGGTTGATCAAGCTCTATGATCAAGATCTGAAGGTTTCATTCCAATCGGAGCTAAATCAACCGTTGGATCAAGCTTGGAGGGCTCTAGATCGTCCATTCAAAGACTAAGTTGATCTGGACCATCCGTTGCAAATCTGGAGGATCCGAGCTACCACAAGGTAGATCCTGACCCTAGATCATCATCCTCAAAGTTTGGCTCAAATCAGAGAAAGATCAGCCGTTGGATTCACCAAATAAATCTGGGTCGTCCAATGTTTATGTATTTAATCAAATTTCCTGCGCAGTCTTCCTCGTCGCGTCTCCGCCGCTACAGTAGTCTCTTCGTTTCTTCTTCGTTTTCCAGCTAATTTCTTCAATCCAAGGGGCGCGACCACCTCATCTTCCATCCCAAATCAAGAATTGAGTCTTTGGTGATCGTTCCTTGAAGAATTCAGCTCCATTTGCGCCGGAACAGGAATTGTTTGAGGGTTTCGGCAATTCCTCAGTCCGACCACTTTCTTCTCAACCATGATCCATTTCCAAGCTTCTGAGCCATTTGTAGGGGTTCTCAGGTGAGCTCAGAAGTTTCCCGAATCATCATCGCAGCTCCACCGGTTGAGATGGAGTAAATCGGATTGAAAATTCCAGCCAAGCGCAGATTTGAGCAGAATCAACTTCAGAAATGGATTTCCACTGATTTGCTGAGCCTAGGGGTTCGAAGCCAGCTCTTGCTTGACGACCAAGAAGTTCTTGAGCTTGGGAAGGGTTGAGGAGTAGTTTAGTTAGCTAGTTTCATTGTGTTTGTAGCTTAAATTCCATTTCTGCCGAATCTGTTTTGTTTCTGCAATTAGATCAGCTGTCTTAGTTTGTAATTCTGAATTGTTTGGTTTCATTAGGTTTTTAATCTTCGAGTTCAGTAATTTAGGAACTTGTTTAGTGATAGATTGAGTTAAATTTTAGTTTAATTGTAGCTTAAATCATTGCGTGCCAATTCCCAGCTTGCGTGCCATGTTATTTCTGCATTACATTCAGTTTTTGATTTGTCTCCGAGTGTTTGATCTCTGAATTGTTTTCAAGTTTTTAGTTGTCAACTTCTGCTCTAGCATTAGTGAGATAGCATTTAATTGTAGTAGTTTGCAATTTCATTCCTTGCGTGCCATTCCATTTGTGCGTATCAGTCACCCTGCGTGTTCCTTTCATTTCTGCACTCTTGCACTTCATTTCAGTATCAAGAACATTTCTGAATTGTTCATATAGTTACTGCACTTCAGTTCCAAGTCTACATTCTGAATCAAGCAACAAATCCGCATTAGATTAGTGACAAGTTAAATGAAATTCTGGTGTGCCATTGCATTGAATTTGGATTACTGTGTTCATGTCTTCTGCATCGGAATTGCACTTCAATTCTGCACACTTAAGTTTATCCTTCTGCAGCTGGTTTTGAGCAATTATCCACAGCTGAGTTGATAGATTTTGTATCCAATTTGAGCTGCAATACGTTTCTGCATTATAAATCTGATTCCTGTGCATCAAAGCCTGCATTTTGTTTCTGAATTTGGTCCAGTTCTGCACACCTATTGTTTCTGAAACTCAGCATATATGCTGTGTATCAAGCTGTTGGAAGCTGCCCTGAATTGAGAAGAGATTCAGCTTTGAATCTTTGTTGACTTCCAATGAGTTTGTGACCTGCAATCCTGATTTTTATTCTGCATTCATGTTCACTTAAATTCTGCAAGTTTGTGCCAAGTAAATACTTGGCAGTTTGAATGGTGCTTGGAATCGATTTGTTGCATATATCATTTGTTGCTGAATTTCTATATCTACGTCTACAGTTAGTAAATTTCTGTAATTAGTATTAAGTGAAGTCCTGGGATTGGATTAGAATTGAATTGTTTTAGATTGCTTGCATTTGGTTTGTCTCGAGTTTGGTTTTGAAAGCAAGTCTTTGTATTAATTTCAATTGAAAGTCAGCTGCTGTGTTGCTCCATTGCTTAGCATTTGCGTTGCAAATAAAATCAGATTCGTTTTCTGAAAATTGGTTAAATGCTTTAGTTGAGTAAGTGGTCCCATGGGTTGAGTTACTAATTGCTATCACATTGTTTAGTTCATTGGGTTAAGTTTCTTCTCTTTAATTGCTATTTCATTAACGATTGCAACCCAAGACCCAAATCACATTTGAAACCCAAAAACACAAACGACACATAACTACAAGTTCGAATCAAACACGACAACTAGTCCCGAGGAAAAATACGACCTGTGGCCCCTTTACTACGTTTTCATATTTTGATTGTAAAAAGGGTTTCCAGCACATTTATAAATTCTAAATTTGGTAGACCCACATTCGTGACAGTCTATTTTGGGTCCGTCAAATGTGTCACAGCCAACAAAATCAATATCAGATATCTCCATAAGTTTTTCACATTCAATCTCAGCATAAGATATAGCAAGAGATTCATCAAAATAAATAACATCAATTTCAGGCACTTCTAAAAATGTTTCACTATCCATATCCACAAAAAATGTATCAAGATAATCATCATAACAAACAACATCAATTATAGGTGCCTCTAAAATTATTTCGCTATCCATATCAAGAGATGTATCAAGTAATGCATTATGACCAATGAAATCAATTGTTGGTACCTCTATTGGATTTTCACAAACAATTTCTACACAAGGTATATCAATAAATTCATCATAACCAATAAAGTCATCACTAGGTACCTCGCTGAATTTTTCTGAACAAAGAGGAGAAATACTTACCTGAGCGTGCTGGAGAATACCTGGTGGTTCTACAATAGTAGATGTGTCCATGGCCTCCTCCTGATCAAGTACATACTCCTCTTTAGCCTCACTCTCTGGTGGACATTCAACTGGTGATCCTTGGGTGCTTGCTTCCACCATGCAAGTCCCTACACTTTCTGGTTCATTCTCTGAATCTTATGGTGATCCCTGGGGCTTAGTGCAATCCCCTACACCTATGGAATCATCTCCTATGCATGCTTCTCCTGTAATATCTGCAACAACAACATTAGAAAAATTAGGACCATCAATAATGCTATCATCACAAAATAAGAGTCCAGAATGGTCTTGTGGAGCTTCAGTTTCTTCTTCTGGAGCTGAAAAATTTGGAAATGGATTTTGAATAGGAATCTCCGGAGGGATGCATGCTGTAGGTGCCCTATATTTGATGACTTCTTCTTCTTCTTCCAAAATTGTAAGATCCATTAAAGAAAGATTTGGCCCTGCACTAGGGTCACCTTGAACTGATATAAAACCAACTCCGGGGCTCTCAGAATTAAAAGCAGCTTGAGAAGCTAATTGTCCTGATCTTTGGGCTTTTATCTGATTTAAATCACTAGCCACTTGTTCCATTTGCCTTTCGAGGTTTTGAAGCTCTTGTTGAAACATTTGTTGAAATTGAGACTGTGGGGGTTGATCAAATGGTTGAACAGGCTGATTAAACTGCTGAAAAGTTGGTTCACCACTTGGTGGAAATTGCTGAAAATTGTAGCCCTGGAATTCTTGGATCTGATGTTGATATTGTGGTGGTGAACACTGAAGTTGAGTGGGCTGGAAATTCTGGTTTTGAAACTGAAAATTTGGCTCGTATGGTTGTGAATATTGAAGAGGTTGTTGAAAATTCTGTATAGGTTGAAATTCTTGCTGCCATGGCTGAGGTTGAGGCTGAAATTGGTTATTTCCCTGCTGAAAACTTGCAAAAGGCTGCTGGAAATCTTGGTTAAAATGCTGAAAATTTGGGTTTGGTTGAACTTGATGGAAGGGTGGTTGCTGAAAATTCAAATTACCTTGACACCCTTGCTGAATTCCTTGAAAAAGTGATTGATCTTGTTGATAAGGTGGCTGAAAGTTGGGCTGGAATTGCTGAATTTGGGGCTGAAAATTCTGGAATAATGGCTGCCCAATCTGAGTTTGCTGGAAAATTGGTTGAATTGGCTGCAAATCCGGCTGAAATTGATGGAATTGCGGTTGAAATGGTTGTGGTGGCTGCTGAAATTGCTCTAGTTGCTGGAATTGAGGCTGACAAATCTGATTTGGTTGCTCAAAAACTGAAAATTGGGGCTGCCCATTCTGAATTTGTTGGAAATTTGAGTAGGGCTGTTGGAAATCTTGCTGTGGTGGCTGCTGAAATTGCTGGAAAGGCTGAAACTCTGAACAGAGCTGAGGTGGCTGAAATTGGTGTTGGGGTTGCTGAAATTTTGGCTGAACCGGCCTCTGGTAAGTAGATGACTGAGCTTTATGTTTTTGTTGGAATTCTAACACCTTACACTGATATTTCAACTCCACCAATGCCTCTTCTATTTCTTTACAGAACTCTGGTGACCACATTTTGATCTTGCAGCCCTGTCACAAAACAAACAAGAAAAATGGCAGCACCCGTATATAAAAATTAAAGCACAATAAAATAGAACCCAATGATATGTCCAAAAGCATACAAGCAAAAATCAAACAAATCAACTAGTTGCATCCCCGGCAACGGCGCCAAAAATTTGACGGACCCAAAATATGCTGTCACGAATGTGGGTCTACCAAATTTAGATATGAATGAATAACTGGAAACCCTTTTTGCAATCAAGAATATGAAAACGTAGTAAAGGGGCCACAGGTCGTATTTTTCTCGGGGACTAGTTGATGTTGTTCTATTCGAGCTCGTGTTTAGGTGTCGTTTGTGAATTTCGGGTTTCAAAGGGAATATGGTTTGGGTTTCACTTTAGAATGAAAACACAATGAGAATGAAGGAAAACTCAACCACGGAACTTAACAAGTGATAGCAAGTTATCATTCAACCAATGGACCACTTGATCACATAAAGCACTTAACCAATTTTTTCGAAAACGAATCTGAATTCAAATTCAGAAACAAATGCTAAGCAATGAAGCAACACAGCAGTGGAGACAATTTTCAGAAGCAAGCCAACTTAAATCAAATGCTATCTATAAAATTCAGCAATCAAACTTTAAACAATCACTACACAACTAGCTACAAAGTCCGGAGGCAAACCAATGCAGAGAAGTTCAGAACGATTCGAATGCAATACTAATTTAATTCAAACATCACAGCACACTAGAAGTACCATATAACTTACTACAAATCACTGCCTAATCTGCACTTGATACAAGGTTGCAAAATTTCAGCACTTGGCACGCAAAGGAGAGAAAACTGATGTATTGCAATTAATTCCAAATGAAACTCTATAAACTGATGCAAACCATTTGGAATTTAAGCTAGTTGTAATGTTCAGAAATGATCAGCAGCAGAAATGAATGAAGGAATTTGGAATCAGCCAAATGCAATTGGAAACTGAGATCAAATGCAGGAAATTCAGAGTTGTAGTGCAGACTTTTAAGGAACCGAAGGCTGCAACACCTTGGAGGGAAAATCCAACAGAAGGACTGAAATCAAATGCTGAAGAATGCGAATTCAGAGCTTCAGTGCCTAAGCCAATGCTTGGAACTACAACTGCAGAAACTGCAGTAAACTCCAGGAAAGTTGAAGAATTTCAGAACTGCAAAGTTGCAGCAATGTATTGCTGAATTTTCAGAAATGCAGGGAGGGAATTCGGCTGCAAGTTGGATGCAAAAACAAACAAACTACTGCTGTGAAACAATTGGATGTAAAGTAAACAATTAAAGTGCAACTTCAGAAGCAAATAACTGTGTAGAAAGGGGATTTGGTACACATGAGCAGGAATGATACGAAGCTGAGACTTAAGGCAGAAATTGCAATATGAAAACAGGGAACATTGAATTCAGAAACTCACAAGCGATTTAGATCAATTATACCAAACTAATATCAGAAATGATTTGGAATTGAGCTAGACTAACTGATTTCAAGCTAGAAACAATCAAAGGATTTCGAAACTGAACTGAAGTTTGCAGAAAAAAAAAACTGATATGCAAGTTGTAACAGGGAAAAAGAACTGATACGCAACAATTAAACATTAAACGAATTGAAACTAAAGGTAACTAGACATTAACAAACAATTTAACTAACTAGGAGGCTGAATTGTAAGCTAACAACTAAGGAAACCATGCAGAAAATGAGATTAAACCAGCTGAAACAGAAATTGAAACTGAAATTGCGTGCAGGAATTTAAATTGCAGCTACTTAACAGAAATTAGCTAAATAACTAAGCCTCAATCACTCCCTAAGCTCAAAATCTTCTTGGTCGTCAAGCAAGAGCTGACTTCGAACCCCTAGGCTCAGCAAATCAGTGGAAAAACAGCCTCAATCTACCAATCTGCTCAAACTGCCTCAGCTGGAAAGATTCCAGTCCAATCTCTCTTGTCTCGATGTATGGCTTGCGATTGTGATTTGAAGAACATCTGAGCTCACCTGAGAACCCCTACAAGCAGCTCAAATGGTCGGAAATGGCTTGTGGACGAGACACAATCAATTGGGTAGCAGAGATGCCGAAACCCTCAAACACCCCTGTTCTGGCACAAATTGAGCTGAAATCTCGATCCTAGCTATCTTCCAAGGACTCAGATGATGATCAAATGGAGAAATTGAGGGGTCGCGCCCCTTGGATGAAGAAATTAGCTAAAGAACTGAAGAAGAAACGAAGAAGACGAAGCTGCGGCGAGGAAACGCGACGAGGAAGGAAGGCTGGGAATTTTTGATTAAATACATTAGCAATGGACGACTGTGATTGATTTGAGGAAATCCAACGGCTGATCTTGCTCTGATTGGAGCCAAACTTTGATGATAATGATCTGGGGTCAGGATCTGCCTCATGGTAGCTCAGATCCTCCAGATATACAACGGATGGTCCAGATCAACTTAGTCTTTGAATGGACGATCTAGAGCCCTCCGAGCTTGATCCAACGGTTGATTTATCTCCGATTGGGATGAAACCTTCAGATCTTGATCAGAATGCTTGATCAACCCTAACTCTAGCTCGGATTGCTTCAGATGGTCCCGGATGGCTCAGATCTAGCCGTTCTTGAATCGGACGGCCCGGATTTAATCCTAATATTGATAACTCGATCCGGTTCCACTTCCGACTCAAGTTTGACCCAATATGCCCTAAGTCCTTGAACCTTTGATGCCTACAAAAATAGATCAAGAATTTAGTGGCCAAATAATCCAATTTAATGCAAATTTGCAATTAAGTCCAAAATAAGAGTAAGTTCTAAAACCTAGGGCAATTTCACAATTAAGCAATAAAAACATAGGTCAAACATGGATTTAAGCAATTAAAATAATCAACAAAATGATATTTATCAACTCCCCCACACTTAACCTTGAGCGTCTCGCGAAACCACTAAGTATGTATCCCTTAGGTTTCCTTAAGCATAATTAGAAACAAATGAAAAGAAATTACCTAGGGTTGTCAATTCTCATAAATCTAAGCTCTATGGATTAGTATCTTATCCTTAAATCAACAACTGAGCCTTTTCATCCATCATGAGTCATTGAGATGAATTTAAATCACTAGCCTTTCATGGGAAGTTTTGGTGGCTCTCTCCTTAAGTTCTAAGTTGATGATGGAAGTGGAGCTCACTCAAACACACATGCTTCTTGCACTACCATAGGCTTGCTTATTGTCTAATCTCCACCATTATTCATGATTAGGATCAACATCTACAAAAACAAATCAAAAACATAGAAATGATAAGAAATGGAGTAAAAACCAAGAAAATAGAAAAATTAATGGAGTGGGAGACTTGGTTGCTCAAAAATATTTCCAATGTGCTTTGCCCCTCTTTACAGTCCGCTAGTGATATCAAAATGTGTGGCGAAGTCAAATTTGAATAATTCTTTTGATTTGGATGAAGAAAACCCCTTTTGATCTCAATGTGCCATTTTCTTCTCTTGTGTGCCAATTGCTTCCTTGTTTTGTTTTCTGAATTTTTCTCTTCTTCTTTTATCTTCTAGCAAGGTCAGAAATGAAATGGAATAAAGCTTTGATTCCGGATGTGAAAATCTTCACTGATTTATGGTGCCAAGTCAATGGTGTGCCAACTTGCACTTGTTTCTTTTTTTTCAAACTGTTTTTCTTCTCTTTTTTTTTCTGCAATTGGTCTTAGCTGGAGCATATCAGATCTTGCAACACTCTAATTCCTTCATATTAGTTGGCATCTAGAAGTTGTTGAGCACTTAAAGTGTTCCACTCGAAAATTCTGCTCAATCAAGTTGAATTTTAGCCAACTTCATTCCATTTCCTGCTCTTCTTTATGTTCTGAATTTTTTCTTTCTTTTCTTCACTGAAATTTGCTCCCCAAGAAGTTGAATTCAGCTAGAAACATTCGGCCAATTCTGTTCAACTTCAGCTATGCCTTGCTGAATTAAGAAAACCAAGTTCAGTTTTGGATTGATACAAAACTGTGCCAAGACTGCTTAAGTTTCAAATCTGCCCAGCTTCCTTGCATTTTTTCCTTTCTCTGTTCTGAAGAGAACATCCACGCAGCCAATTCAGAATTTAAATTCAGCAAGTTCTTCATTCTATGATGCACAACCTTGTAAACCCAAATTTCAGCTCCTCTTGATACAAACTGTTTTTGTGATATCATCATTTAAGTCCTTGTAATTCAATTCTGAATTTTCCAATACATGTTCAACAACACTCTTTCAACAGAATTCAGCATCTTAAAGCTTACTCCGAGTTCAGTTTGTTTCATTCAGCAACTCCATGTCAAGCTCGGCAGATTACAACCTCCCAATGCCTTGTAATTCAGATTTTCAGCTCATTTCCAGCTTGTGTTCACACATCTTGTTCAGCCTTTCGAATTGTGTACAGCTGTAGTTCAGTAGTTAGTTCGTTTAAGGGTTCAATTAATGGTTCAATAATTTGTTCATTATTTTCTTGGTCAGAGTTTGATGAAATTGGGTCTGGATTATTAGATGTTGAATTGATTTCTTCATCAAAAATTAAGTTTGTTGTTTCTTCAATTTTCTTAGTTTGTTTGTTGTAAACTCTATAGGCTCTACTTGTGGTTGAATACCCTAGGAAAATACCTGGGTTTGACTTGGACTGAAATTTTCCTAAATAGTCTTTGGTGTTTAGGATATGGACTTTGGATCCAAAGACCCTTAGGTAGTGTAGGTTTGGGAGTCTGTGGTAGTACAGTTCATAGGGGGTTTTGTTGTGTCGCTTGTTAATCAAAACCCTATTTTGGATATAACAAGCCGTACTAGTTGCTTCTGTCCAAAATTGGTTTGCTAAGTTGAATTCGTTGAGCATAGCCCTAGCGGCTTCTTGTAATGTTCTATTCCTTCGCTCAACTATCCCATTTTGTTGGGGGGTTCTAGGACATGAAAATTCATGTAAATACCCATTTACTTTACAGAAATCCTCAAATTTTTGATTTTCAAACTCTCCCCCGTGATCACTCCTAAGTCTTTTAATTTTAGTGTCGTTTTGATTTTCAATTAGTTTACAGAATTCAATAAATAGGTTTAGGGTTTCATCTTTGGTTTTTAGGAACCTAACCCAGGTAAACCTAGAGTAATCATCAACTATTACTAAGCAGTATCGGTTCCCGCTTAGTGACTTGGCTCCATGTGAATCAAATAGGTCAAGGTGCAGGAGCTCAAGTGTGGTTTGAGTTAAATCAGACTGGATTAGTTTGTGATTGGATTTGGTTTGTTTACCTTGATTACATGATTCACATATTAGGTTTTCATTATTTTTGATTTTGGGGATACCTTTGATTAAGCCAAGTTGGGTAATTTTTGAGATAGTTCTCAAATTGGTATGACCTAATCTCCTATACCAGAGGTTTGATTGTTCTAATTGTGTTAACATACATTTGGGTATAAGGGGAAGATTTATAGTGTATACATTGTTTGTCCTAGTGCCCTTAAGTATGATTTCTGAGTCTTGTTCATTTCTAATCAGGCAGTTGGAATTGTTGAAATTAACTATATAACCAGAATCACATAACTGACTTATGCTAAGCAAGTTAAAATTAAAGTTTTCAACCAATAGAACTTTCTTAATAATGAAATCAGATTTAAGCTCAATATTACCTGACCCAATTACCTTGAGTGTAGCATTATTGTCAAATGCCACTGAGCCTAGGTTTTTGAGTTTGAGCTTGGTGAACTTCAATTTATCTCCAGTCATGTGTCTGGAGCAACCGCTATCCAACATCCATTGGTCCAAATCTTTATGTTCCTACGCATAAAGAATTTTCTTGATTTGGATCCAATTAGAATCAGGAATAGCTTAAATTGAGTTTCACTGCCTAGTCTGTCTCACCCAAATCTAGGATTTTCAACCACGTTAACCTTATATGTTTTGTGAGACAGGTTTTGATAATTTTGACAGTTTATTTTGAAAATAATTAAATTTTGAAAACTTAATTAATTTTGAAAACAATTAAATTTTTGAAAAGATATTTAAATCTACAAATAACTGAAATTTTGTGTTAGATTCGAATTTGACAAAAATTAATTTGAATTTGAATTTCAAAAATTGGCTTCCAGGTCTTGGCGAGGCACTAGGCCTTCTTTGGTCGTAGCCTTATGGGATCATCCACCCATTCCTTGACAAAGCCTTTTAATGAAATTTCATTTTCAAAATTATTCTTTGAAAAATTTCTGGTCTAACTAGTTTGGGTCTTGGATCGGTAGCTTCGGCTAGTTCCGCCAAATTGGCTTCCCTAACGTACTATCATCTCACCTCCACCCAATACTATGTTGTCAAGTTTCAGTTAAGTGTGTTCAGTCCTTATACTAACCATTTCTAATTTTAAGCATGGTAAATTGCAGAAATTTTAAATAAACAATCAATCAAACAATTTGCAATCAAAAATTAAATTTTAATGAACAATAAATATTGTTTTCAGTTTGGCTCCCCCTAGACTAAAGCCACGGTGATGGTTAGGCAAGATGTGAATCTTGTCCTTGGGGATCCAATACTGATTTGATCCAGTTGGTTGGTTCGGGCACAGTTTAGGTACCCATGCCTGAATTTTTCCTCTGGACTGATTTAGTACAGCCAAATACGATCTTTGTCGGGATTTGGTTCGGTAGCCAAGTCCGGATCGATTTAGAACGGACTTCTGTTTCCCAAGAATCATGTCAAGATTTTTGGAACCAGAAGTAAATCGTTCTAAGGCTGATCTAAGATCCTTAACCTGAGTTTTCAGGGAGGAGTTTTCCTTTTCAAGTTTTTCAACTTGAGTAGGAGTTCCTTCTTGAACCTTCTCGGTTAAGGGTTTAGAGTCAGCTCCCTCTTTCAGGAGTTTTACTTCCTGTCGGAGGGATTCGACTCGGAGTTTGGCTTTTGCCAAATCTCGAGAAAGAAATGAAATTAATTCACTTAATTGACATCTATTAAAACCAGTTACCTTAATTTCGCCGTCTTCTGTAAAAGTTAGCTCACCGTCGTCCTGTTCTGACTCTGACTCAGTCTCGACTTTTTCTGAGGCGGTCAGAGCTAGTAGGTTTGATTGGGGTGCTTCCTCTTCTTCTTCTGAGGAAGATTCGTCCCAGGTTGCTTGGAGTGCCTTTTTCCTTCTTGTCTTCTTGGACTCCTTCAGATTTGGACATTCTGTCTTATAGTGGCCCTTCTTCTTGCACTCGTAGCAGGTTACGTTGGGCTTGTGTTTGTCATTTGCTGGTTCAGCTGGTTTGTCCTTTCTTCGGCTTGTCCTCCGTGTGTTGGCTTGATTTTTCAATTTTTTGTAGTAGCTTCGGGCCAGTCGGACCAGCTCAGATTGATCTCCTTCTTCATCTTCTGCGTCTGAATCAGAGTTGGGCTCGGGTTCAGTTGAGGTTTCTTTTTTTGTCGATTTTCCAGTTTTTCCTGCAAAAAGGCAATACTCTTCTCGGCCATATTGCAGTTAGTCTGCTCATGAAGTTCTAACTCAGAAAATAATTCATCTAATTTAATTTTGGAGAGATCCTTGAAACCTTGTATGTATCTACCATAGATGCCCACAAGGTATTTCTAGGGAAAGCGTTTAGGGCATACCTTATTAGGTCACGGTTTTCGACCTTGTGACCTATCGTGTGAAGACCGTTCATCAATTCTTGGATGCGTGCGTGGAGTTGGGCTGTTGTTTCGTTGTCGACCATCTTGATAGTGTACAATTTGTTCAGGAGCAGATCCCTCTTGCTGATCCTGGTGTCTGACGTTCCTTCGTGTAGCTCAATCAATTTTGCCC
>JAGFNQ010006495.1:0-114845 GCA_024364735.1 Boesenbergia rotunda
CACTCCTGCTGTGGGTGGTGTAGGGGGCACTGAGTGCTGATTTGCCATCAGTGTGGCGATGGTCTTCTGTTGCTCTGAAATCTGAGCTTGCATTTGAGCAATGACTGCCATCAGGTTTGGCTGTTCTGTGCCAGGCTCATTGTTATCATGAACTGGAGTTCTGTCCCTTGCATTATGAGCTCGGCCTCTTCTTGCCATCTAATAATGCATAAGGGAACAAGAAATCACTACTACATCTCTAGGTATAAACTTGTCTTCTTACTTAGTAACCTAATATCCATTCTAGGGATTAAACATGATTCTGTGGTACTAGGGTATTAAACATGCTTCCTTGTTCTATGCACATATGAGTAAGTACATAAGCATTTCTCTATACTGCAATTAAATAAAGGAGCAATAGAAAACTGAAACTTAAAGCTTTCTTACTTGAAGACGGCAAGGTTGATGCTGATGTGTGTGTGATGCTGGAGAATGGGAACTGCTCTGATACCAACTGTAGTGACCCGCCTTCTCTACCTTAGACAGACCGTTACTTGTCTACTTCTTGACTCTATTGCACGACTAAAAATGCGGAACTTTCTTTAACTTTTCTTTTTGTATTTAAATCTATCTAAGAATGATATTCTAACTTTAATAGTCATGCATTTAAACTCATCACACAAGGCTCTATAATATTGCTAAAGTATTATGGAATATGAATGCAACTTTTCTAAGCATATTTAAAGCAATAAAAACTTAATTCAAAAGGAGACTAATAACATCTTGGCACATGCATCAAATAGATAGAATGTAAATCTTACTTTTCTACCGAATTTACCAGCATTTTAAGTACAATTAGGACTTAGTCCAAAAGGGAATAATAAGCTAAACTGTCTCATCCCAAGGATCTCTCCAAGGTCAGCCACCACACACACGTCGCTCAGCACCGCCTCGTCGCCTTCCTTCAGAATTGCTTGTCTTTACCTTTACCTGCAGTAAGAGGAAATGCAACTAATAAGCATAAAGCTTAGCAAGTACTATCTAGCTCACAAAATCTCGAAATGTGCAAGCATGCTTTTTAAACAATGTGAAATCACATGAGATACTTTTATGCTTAAAAGAAACACTAAAACATGTATAACTCAAAACATGCATAATCAAACATTAATAAGTCTTAACTCACTTTTTCTTGGCTTAACTTGAAACTTTAGCAATTCTTTAACTTTAAGTCTTTCTTTAACTTTTAGAAAATTTCCTTGAACTTTAGAAAACTTTGCTAAAGCATATACTTGAAAATAATAACTCACTTGGATCCACTTAAGACGTAAGTTCCATCTTATGCGCGTTCCCTAAAAGGTTGGGGTAGCGAGCCGCCAATCCTAATAGAGCAGACCTTGGTCTACCAGGGCCAAGACCTTGGAATTGGAAACCTGGATTTCTTTAACGACGCCCTTGGACGCCGGGTACTGGCCTTAGAAAATAAAATAGCTTTTCTCTCTTTTCTTTCTTATCTTTAAATGCCTTGGCATTTTATCGAACACCTTGTGTGCCCAAATCCCTAAGTCTTGACTTTTGGAGATTTCGTAAGGCCTTGGCCTTCTCTTTTCTTCTTCTTTATCTTTCTTTTCTTTTCTTATAGATTTCTTAGACCCTAAACTCACATAGGATACTCTATCAAATATATATAAGCATATAATGAACTAAGATCACATGCAAAATCTTAAACTAAAAGTAAATATCTCTTTTAAAACTTTTAAGGGAAAATTCTTGCGGAAAACCGCCTCTTACTGCAGGTGAGCAGTACTTACCTCGATATCTTGGACTTACAACCAAGAACGGCATCGGAGGTTCCAGAGAAACTCGGAGTCTCAGAGATTTCTTCGCGCTCACGCGTTCCTCTCGTCGTGGGGATTCCGAATATCAAAAAATCTCTTGGAGGAGAGCCTTGGCCGGCCACCGGAGGAAAGCCCTAGGCTTGGTGTTTTCGCCCAAGGGAGGAGAGAGGGGCGGCGTGAGGGTTTGGGTGAGGAAAATAAAACTTCTCTCCTTAATTATCTATTTATACTTATGGGGGTGAATTTACCTAATTATACCTTATCTATTGTTTCGCTCAATTTATTTTAACAAAACCATCCAGCCCAGTTGGTCTGCCCATTTGTCTCTCATAGCGTAGGTGAAGGGTTCGATTCTCACCTACGCGATTTTTTGTTTATAACCCTTTTTGTCACTTTCGTTTACGGAAAAATTCTATAAAAATATCCATAAATTTGGAATAAATTCTAAGATACTTCTAAAATTAGTTTTGAGAATTTTCGGGCTATCTCTTTTAATAAAATACTAAACGGACTCGGAAAATTCCATAAAAATATTCTAAAAATTCCTAAAAATATCTAGAATATTTTTAAAATATTTTTAACTAATTTCAAGGACATTAAGGACTTAAAAGGGAAATTTTGGTGCGTTACAGGGGCTCCCTGGCTGCTGAGGCCGCCTTGGCTGACGAGGGCCCCCTGGCTGCTGAGGGCGCCCTGCCCAGTATGCAGCCGAAGCCCTTTTTGCTTCACTTGGTTCTGGTTCACCTTGGGGGTGCCCTGGACACTCAGGGCGCCCTGCTCAGCTGCTGCCTCACTCCTTTGAGCCTCTCTGAGTTGCAGACACACATTCCTTCGGTCCTGCATCCAGGGTTAGTCCAAAACACAATAAAATAATTAGCTTATATAGCTTTAGCTATCTTGGTTCTGTCTTTGGTCTCCAAAATGGAGCCCTAGGTCGAACCGACGCCTACTGTTCCCTCGACGGGGAACGCGTCCTCACCTACTCCTCTCGGGAGAATTTACCTGATGCCAACCGCTCCTTTGGTTGGACTTTTGCCTGGCGGTCCTTTGCCAGGGCTTGGTTGCCGAGCTGTCCTTCGCCCGGTGCCTAGCAGTCCTTCGCTAGGGCTTTTTACCCTGGCATTCCTTCGCCAGGTGCCTAGCATTCCTTCGCTAGGGCTTTTGACTCTGGCATTTCTTCGCCAGTGCCTAGCAGTCCTTCGCTAGGGCTTTTTGCCCTGGCATTCCTTCGCCAGTGCCTAGCAGTCCATCGCTAGGGCTTTTCCTGTACACTAGAGTAACTTGGTAGACAACAAGTAAGACTTAACTTTTGACCTCTGTTGCCATTATCAAAACACAGGTTTGACTTTGATGCATTCTGCACCAATAATCTCCCCCTTTTTGATTTATGGCAACCTTAGTTCAAAAAGTTAAGTTTAATGAAAAGCTAGAAATTTGTTCCCTCCCCCTGGAGAGAATCTCCCCCTAGATTTTTCAAAACTTCGTGGGTTTTAAGATCTTTACTTAGTATGAATTTGTATTTTGAATACTTAAGTTTTGAGTACTTAAGTTAAAAGTATAGAGGAGGGTTTCTGAAGCATCATTTTATAGTACTAAAAATGTTTGAAGCTTTATGTTTTAAGGTACTCAAAAGTTTTGAAAGTGTTAACTTAAGTACTTGGTAAGATTTCAAAGGCTTAACTACTTAGTAAGAAAAAACTTTAGTACATTTGGAAAGCTTAAGTACTTAATAAGATTTTTGAAAAATTTTAAGCTTAAAGTACTTATAAGATTTTTTGAAAAATTTTAAGCTTAAAGTACTTATAAGATTTTTGAAAAATTTTAAGCTTAAAGTACTTATAAGATTTTTGAAAAATTTTAAGCTTAAAGTACTTATAAGATTTTTGAAAAATTTTAAGCTTAAAGTCTTAAGTATTTCTAGAAAGGTTTTGAAAAGCTTTGAACAGTAGCTAACTTTTTGAAAAATATTTTGAGAAGGAATTTTGAAAAAAAAATTTACTTCTCTCCTTTCCTATCTCTCCCCCTTTCCCATATATAAAAAAAACAGATAGATATTAAATTGAAAAAAAAACATGATTTTGCTGTACTGAACCAAGGCTTAGACCAAATCAGCTAACTTTTCCTTGTAGGGACCTGTCTAACCCATTTAGCTACTTACTAACTGTTATAAGCAGTAGTTTTCGCTAGGGTTAGTCACGTTAAGTGTTTTTGTTCAAGTTAGATTTTCTAAATCTGACACTTAACTTGATTGCTGTTTAAGTTGTATTTAGTGCCCCAATTACTGCAAATGCACTTACTTAAAGCATCTTGAATTAAGGCAATGACCTAAGCATCTCAACCCTTTCTAGGTTATCAATCAAAAAGTACCCTAAGGTGCTTGTGAGATACTGGCTTCTAAGTCTATAGGTGCATGCAGTTCTAGAGTTAGGGCCTAGGCTAAGTTCATTTTCGAAAAAGCCCTAGTTTTGAGAAGGGGTAGTTTTGAAATAAAAATAAAACTAAGTCGAAAGTGAAAACTGATTTTGAAATTAAGTAAAACAGTTTTTCAAATTCTATTTTTAGAAACAATTTTTTACAAAAAACAAGTAGAGCAGTAAAAAAAATTGTTTTACTCTATTCTACATAGCACAATCCTAACTGCCTTCTAAGTGAACTGAACTCAGATTCAGGTAGGGATTTTGTGAATATATCAGCTAAGTTAGATTTAGAGTCAATATGTTTAAGTACTATTTCACCCCTGGCTACATGGTCTCTTACAAAATGATGTTTGACTTCTATATGTTTGGTTCTTGAATGTTGGATTGGGTTTTTAGTTAAATTAATTGAACTTATATTGTCAATAAATACTTGAGTTTGGGTGTAGTTGAGCTGGAAGTCCTTTAGTGTATGCATCATCTACAAAAGTTGAGCTACACACTCTCCTAAGGCCACATACTCAGATTCAGTTGTGGATAGGGCTACACAGTGTTGTTTTCTGCTGCACCAACTAACTAGACTCTGTCCTAACAGTTGGCAGCTTCTACTTGTGCTCTTTCTATCTAATTTACATCCAGCATAATCAGAGTCTGAGTATCCTGTCAAATCAAAAGTTGAGGTCCTAGGATACCAAATTCCTACATTTAGGGTGCCCTTTACATATCTCAGTATTCTTTTTAGGGCTGCTAAGTGTGTTTCCTTAGCACAGGTTTGGTACCTAGCACACATCCCTACAGCAAAGAGAATGTCAGGTCTACTGGCTGTAAGGTACAGTAGGCTACCTACCATACTCCTATTGAGTTTGGGGTCCACTGTTTTACCATCAGGGTCACTATCTATTTTTACATTAGTGGCCATGGGTGTACTTATACTTTTAGAGTTATCCATTTTAAATTTCTTTATTAATTCTTTAGCATACTTAAATTGATGAACGTAGTTTCCATCCTTAGTTTGTTTAATTTGTAAGCCTAGGAAAAAGTTAAGCTCACCAACTATGCTCATTTCAAATTCATTTTCCATTATTTTGACAAACTCTTTTAGGAAGTTTGTGTTGGTGGATCCAAAAATTATGTCATCTACGTAAATTTGGGCAATGAATATATCTTTTCCTAGAGTTTTAATAAATAGAGTTGAGTCAATTTGGCCTTGTTTGAATTCTTTAGAAGTTAAGTAGGTTGATAAACGTTCATACCAGGCCCTAGGTGGTTGTTTTAACCCATATAAGGCTTTAGTTAGTTTGTAAACGTGGTTAGGTTTGTCTAAGTCCTCAAACCCTGGGGGTTGTCCTACATAAACTTCTTCTTTAATGAATCCATTTAAGAAGGCTGACTTTACATCCATTTGATATAACTTAAATCCTTTATGGGATGCAAAGGCTAACAACATTCTAATGGACTCAAGTCTAGCTACTGGGGCATATGTTTCATCGTAGTCTAATCCCTCTACTTGGCTGAAACCCTTTGCTACTGTGCGGGCTTTATTTCTGACTATTTCTCCTTGATCATTCAGCTTATTCCTAAAGACCCACTTATTGTCAATCACGGATTTGCCCTCAGGTTTAGGTACTAATTCCCAGACTTGGTTTCTCTCGAATTGAGCTAGTTCTTCTTGCATCGCTATGATCCAATCAGGATCAGGTAGGGCTTCCTCTATAGTTTTGGCTTCAATTTTTGATATCATAGCTATTTGGCTAAGGTTCCTATAGGAGGACCTAGTCCTGACTCCTAGAGTTGGATCACCCACAATTTGATCGGTTGGGTGAGTAAGTCTGGGTTTCTTTGTTCTTCTAGAGCTTGGTTCAGCCTCAGGTCCAGCTGGTCGGTTTGGTTCACTATTTGATTCGAGTCTTTGGGCTGGTTCATTTGTTGGTTCGATTCTTGGTTCAGTTAATTCATTCATTGGTTCAATAGTTAGTTCGTGTAAGGGTTCAATTAATGGTTCAATAATTTGTTCATTATTTTCTTGGTCAGAGTTTGATGAAATTGGGTCTGGATTATTAGATGTTGAATTGATTTCTTCATCGAAAATTAAGTTTGTTGTTTCTTCAATTTTCTTAGTTTGTTTATTGTAAGCTCTATAGGCTCTACTTGTGGTTGAATACCCTAGGAAAATACCTGGGTTTGACTTGGATTGAAATTTTCCTAAATAGTCTTTGGTGTTTAGGATATGGACTTTGCACCCAAAGACCCTTAGGTAATGTAGGTTTGGGAGTCTATGGTAGTACAGTTCATAGGGGGTTTTGTTGTGTCGTTTGTTAATCAAAACCCTATTTTGGATATAACAGGCTGTACTAGTTGCTTCTGCCCAAAATTGGTTTGCTAGTTTAAATTCGTTGAGCATAGCCCTAGCGGCTTCTTGTAATGTTCTATTCCTTCGCTCGACTATCCCATTTTGTTGGGGGGTTCTAGGACATGAAAATTCATGTAAATACTCATTTACCTTACAGAATTTCTCAAACCGTTGATTTTCAAACTCTCCCCCGTGATCACTCCTAAGTCTTTTAATTTTAGTGTCGTTTTGATTTTCAATTAGTTTACAGAATTCAATAAATAGGTTTAGGGTTTCATCTTTGGTTTTTAAGAACCTAACCCAGGTAAACCTAGAGTAATCATCAACTATTACTAAGCAGTATCGGTTCCCGCTTAGTGACTTGGCTCCATGTGAATCAAATAGGTCAAGGTGCAGGAGCTCAAGTGTGGTTTGAGTTAAATCAGACTGGATTAGTTTGTGATTGGATTTGGTTTGTTTACCTTGATTACATGATTCACATATTAGGTTTTCATTATTTTTGATTTTGGGGATACCTTTGATTAAGCCAAGTTGGGTAATTTTTGAGATAGTTCTTAAATTGGTATGACCTAATCTCCTATGCCAGAGGTTTAATTGTTCTAATTGTGTTAACATACATTTGGGTATAAGGGGAAGATTTATAGTGTATACATTGTTTTTCCTAGTGCCCTTATGTATGATTTCTGAGTCTTGTTCATTTCTAATCAGGCAGTTAGAATTGTTGAAAGTAACTATATAACCAGAATCACATAATAGACTTATGCTAAGCAAGTTAAAATTAAAGTTTTCAACCAATAGAACTTTCTTAATAATGAAATCAAATTTAAGCTCAATATTACCTGACCCAATTACCTTGAGTGTAGCATTATTGCCAAATGCCACTGAGCCTAGGTTTTTGAGTTTGAGTTTGGTGAACTTCAATTTATCTCCAGTCATGTGTCTGGAGCAACCGCTATCCAACATCCATTGGTCCAAATCTTTATGTTCCTACGCATAAAGAATTTTCTTGATTTGGATCCAATTAGAATCAGGAATAGCTTAAATTGAGTTTCACTGCCTAGTCTGTCTCACCCAAATCTAGGGTTTTCAATCACGTTAACCTTATAGGTTTTGTGAGACAGGTTTTGATAGTTTTGAAAGTTGAAAGTATATTTTAAAAATAATTAAATTTTGAAAACTTAATTAATTTTGAAAATGATTAAATTTTTGAAAAGATATTTAAATCTACAAATAACTGAAATTTTGTGTTAGATTCGAATTTGACAAAAATTAATTTGAATTTGAATTTCAAAAATTGGCTTCCAGGTCTTGGCGAGGCACTAGGCCTTCTTTGGCCGTAGCCTTATGGGATCATCCACCCTTTCCTAGACAAAGCCTTTTAATGAAATTTCATTTTCAAAATTATTCTTTGAAAAATTTCTGGTCTAACTAGTTTGGGTCTTGGATCGGTAGCTTCGGCTAGTTCCGCCAAATTGGCTTCCCTAACGTACTATCATCTCACCTCCACCCAATACTATGTTGTCAAGTTTCAGTTAAGTGTGTTCAGTCCTTATACTAACCATTTCTAATTTTAAGCATGGTAAATTGCAGAAATTTTAAATAAACAATCAATCAAACAATTTACAATCAAAAAATTAAATTTTAATGAACTATAAATATTGTTTTCAGTTTGGGTCCCCCGGACTAAAGTCACGGTGATGGTTAGGCAAGATGTGAATATTGTCCTTGGGGATCCAATACTGATTTGATCCAGTTGGTTGGTTCAGGCACAGTTTAGGTACCCATGCCTGAATTTTTCCTCTGGACTGATTCAGTACAGCCAAATACGATCTTTGTCGGGATTTGGTTCGGTAGCCAAGTCCGAATTGATTTAGAACGGACTTTTGTTTCCCAAGAATCATGTCAAGATTTTTGGAACCAGAAGTAAATCGTTCTAAGGCTGATCTAAGATCCTTAACCTGAGTTTTCAGGGAGGAGTTTTCCTTTTCAAGTTTTTCAAGTTGAGTAGGAGTTCCTTCCTGAACCTTCTCGGTTAAGGGTTTAGAGTCAGCTCCCTCTTTCAGGAGTTTTACTTCCTGTCGGAGGGACTCGACTCGGAGTTTGGCTTTTGCCAAATCTTGAGAAAGAAACAAAATTAATTCACTTAATTGACATCTATTAAAACCAGTTATCTTAATTTCGTCGTCTTCTGTAAAAGTTAGCTCGCCGTCATACTGTTCTGATTCTGACTCAGTCTCGACTTTTTCTTAGGCGGTCAGGGCTAGTAGGTTTAACTGGGGTGCTTCCTCTTCTTCTTCTGAGGAAGATTCGTCCCAGGTTGCTTGGAGTGACTTTTTCCTTCTTGTCTTCTTGGACTCCTTCAGATTTGGACATTCTGTCTTGTAGTGGCCCTTCTTCTTGCACTCGTAGCAGGTTACGTTGGGCTTGTGTTTGTCATTTGATGGTTCAGCTGGTTCGTCGTTTCTTCAGCTTGTCCTCCGTGTGTTGGCTTGATTTTTCAATTTTTTGTAGTAGCTTCGGGCCAATCGGACCAGCTCAGATTGATCTCCTTCTTCATCTTCTTCGTCTGAATCAGAGTTGGGCTCGGGTTGAGGTTGAGGTTTCTTTTTTGTTGATTTTCCAGTTTTTCCTGCAAAAAAGGCAATACTCTTCTCGGCCATATTGCAGTTAGTCTGCTCATGAAGTTCTAACTCAGAAAATAATTCATCTAATTTAACTTTGGAGAGATCCCTTGAAACCTTGTATGCATCTACCATAGATGCCCACAAGGTATTTCTAGGGAAAGCGTTTAGGGCATACCTTATTAGGTCACGGTTTTCGACCTTGTGACCTATCGTGTGAAGACCGTTCATTAATTCTTGGATGCGTGCGTGGAGTTGGGCTGCTGTTTCGGTGTCGGCCATCTTGATAGTGTACAATTTGTTCAGGAGCAGATCCCTCTTGCTGATCCTGGTGTCTGACGTTCCTTCGTGTAGCTCAATCAATTTTGCCCATAGCTCTTTGGCACTGTTGAAGGGGCCTACTCGGTTCAGTTCTTCCTTTGTCAGCCCGCATTGTAGGGTTTGTGTTGCTTTTGCATCGGCTTCTATTTTGCATTTTAGGGTGTTGTCCCACTCCGAGTAGCTTTGTGGTTGTTCTTCGGCGTCTTTGGGGATCTCCAGACCGGACTGGATGATGATCCACATATCCACCTGAGTTTTCAGGTGGATCTCCATACGACTTTTCCAGTAAGAAAAGTCTTCTCCACTGAAAGTGGAGGTCTGGCAGTGTTGAATCCCTCTTGCATGGCCATTTTAATCTGTAACAGAAAAACTAACAGAAAAACAAATTTTCCAAGACTAGGTCTTGGATTAGTAGTGCTGGATAAGGGAAATAAAATATCGAGGGATGTTGCACCAACCTCGATTAACGAAAACAAATTCGAACGAAAAAAATATTTAAAAAAAAATTCAAAAATAATAAAGAAAATCCGAAAAGAAATTTTCAAACTGGTGGTTGCACCAAGTTTGAACTTCCCCGCTCTGATACCACTTGTTGGATCGATAGAGCCGATAGAGGGGGGGTGAATATCGGTAAACTTTTCGAATTTATGGAGAGAGCAATTTGCACAGCGGAAAGAAACAAAACACGCGAACACAGTATTTTTTACTTGGTTCGGAGCCTAGGTTGACTCCTACACCAAGGCCCACGATCGTTGATCGTTTACTTTGGGCAATTCTATATGAACGCAAAATCAGTTTACAAAAATAAATTTACAAGTATAGCACTATAAACTTTTAATAAAAAAAATCTCTTCTTTTACCGACGTCCGGTTGTAGGTTGACTTTCCGGAGCAGCAGGACGTCGTCGCTCGAGTTGGGCAGTTTTCGGAACAAGGCGTGAGCACAGAAGAGCGTGGAAGCTTTGGTACGAAGTTCTTTTTTCCAAGGCTTGGGCGTTGGGTGCTATTTATAGCACCCCGGGGCACCCTGGACGTCGAGGGCGCCCTGCCACGTGTCGAGCGATCCGCTTTTAGCTCAGTCAGACGTTATCCCATCCGAATAGGGATAAGTTTGACTCTGGGGGCGCCCTGGTCGCAGAGGGCGCCTTGGCTGACTTCTTCCGCGCAGAAATCTAGGCTGTAGATAAAGCTGAAGCTTCGTAGTCTTGGGCGCGGGGGCGCCTTGGCTGCTGAGGCCGCCTTGGCTGACGAGGGCGCCCTGGCTGCTGAGGGTGCCCTGCCCTGTAAGCAGCCGAAGCCCTTTTTGCTTCACTTGCTTCTGGTTCACCTTGGGGGCACCCTAGACACTGAGGGTGCCCTGCTCAACTACTACCTCACTCCTTTGAGCCTCTCTGAGTTGCAGACACACATTCCTTTGGTCCTGCATCCAGGGTTAGTCCAAAACACAATAAAAAAATTGGCTTATACATCTTTAGCTGTCTTGGTTCTGACTTTGGTCTCCAAAATGGAGCCCTAGGTCGAACCGACGCCTACTGTTCCCTCGACGGGGCACGCATCCTCACCTACTCCTCTCGGGAGAATTTACCTGATGCCAACCGCTCCTTTGGTTGGACTTTTGCCTGGCGGTCCTTTGCCAGGGCTTGGTTGCCGAGCTGTCCTTCGCCCGGTGCCTAGCATGTTAGTGATATGAGAGAAGTGTCCTAAGGCAATCGCCTTATGATTGCAAAACATTTATTTTAATAAATGATAATTCACTATTTGAGTATGCATGCATGTGTATTTGATTGGGATCTTAAACTCATCTACTGAATGTCAGCAATACAACTCACAGCATAAGAGAATTTGTGATGGGATCACAACTAGTGATTATCTCTAAATGTGCAAATGTGAAGTATTGAAAATATCCCTAGTCAATGAATTGATAAATATGGACACTATCAATTCTGTTGAGACTAGCATGGGTTATTCTCTAATTAGTTGTTTCTCACTGGCTGGTGACATTGGGATGCCCGGAGATAAACATGGATGCTAGTTATGGGAACTAGATCATTGGAGTGACTAGCTGTAAGACTTCATATGGTAATCTATATAGATATGTCAATGAAGTTCTTACTGCAGCTTAAGTACGATGTTCCTTTGACTTGCGGTGTTCAAGTCATCTTGGTCATGGAGACTTATACTTTAACATCTTAAGCAAGCATCTCCAAGGAGGTGTGGACCCAGGATGATTGGGTATAAGCCGAAGTGCCCGAAGATGTTTGAACAGCCTACAAAGGATTCACCACTCCTTGCGAGGAGATGTATACCCAGACCTATCGTCGGATTGTTACTCAAAACCTCTGGCTAGAGTATATCATGTTTGGAGTACGAGTCTCTAAAATATATGAGAGTAACTAGAAATCCAAAGGACGAGAAAGACACTACTTGGGCTAGGTGTGACGTAGTCAGCCTAGTGGGAACTGACACAAATAGACCGTGTCCTGAACCAAGTGGGCATAAGATGGTGAAGGGAATGGGGCACGATTCATTAGAACTGCTGAAGGGTTTTAGAATAATTTCTTCTGAGGTCAAACCGTTGATCTTTCGATTAATTGGGGATCATGATGTACTACTAGGTACCACTCATGATCGTTCTATAATTAGTTGATTATAGACGGCCAACATAAATCGAAAGCCTATTTAGTCACACGCACTACGAGTAATCCAAGGGATTTAAAACGAGTTGAAAATTGGATTTTCCGATCAAGAGAAATAAGTCGAATTTGAATTTATCAGAGGCGCAATGGAAGCTAAAATGGCTAAGTCTTTTGAAGGCTTATTGGGCGAATTAAATGAGTTTAATTCGTGATTGGTGGGGCTTGATGTGGTCGGCCAAAGAGGGTGCCCACCCTCTTTGGTTTGGCCGGCCACATTAAAGGGAGAAAACCATTTTATTTGGTTTAATTAATAAAATAGATCTAGCGCGATTTATTTTATAAATTATGGATAAATAAATTTGTATAAAGAAATTTATATAAATAAATTTATAGAAATTTATTCCTTTTTATGGAAGTTAAAATAATCCATGAATTGGTTTATTTTAATTTTATAAAATCAATTATGAATTGATTTTTCCATAATAAGAAAGTTTATAAATTTCTTATAAAATTTATTCCATAATAAAAGGAGAGATTAATTAGTTTTATTATAAAGTTAGTTATAATAAAACTTGGTAATTCATAAGAGAATTTATAGGATAAATTTCTTATGATAACTAATTAGTTTTATTATAAAACAATTAGCTTATACAGCTTTAGCTGTCTTGGTTCTGACTTTGGTCTCCAAAATGGAGCCCTACGTCGAACCGACGCCTACTGTTCCCTCGACGGGGAACGCGTCCTCACCTACTCCTCTCGGGAGAATTTACCTAATGCCAACCGCTCCTTTGGTTGGACTTTTGCCTGGCGGTCCTTTGCCAGGGCTTGGTTGCCGAGCTGTCCTTCGCCCGGTGCCTAGCAGTCCTTCGCTAGGGCTTTTTACCCTGGCATTCCTTCGCCAGGTGCCTAACATTCCTTCGCTAGGGCTTTTGACTCTGGCATTCCTTCGCCAGTGCCTAGCAGTCCTTCGCTAGGGCTTTTTGCCCTGGTATTCCTTCGCCAGTGCCTAGCAGTCCTTCGCTAGGGCTTTTCCTGTACACTAGAGTAACTTGTTAGACAACAAGTAAGACTTAACTTTTGACCTCTGTTGCCATTATCAAAACACAGGTTTGACTTTGGTGCATTCTGCACCAACAAAATCAACAGGTTTACCACTCTCATCATTGTAGCCATGGGAGTGGTTACCTCTTTTGAATCACTCATGTTAAATTTTCGAAGCATCTCTTGAGTATACTTTGACTGGTGCACATGGATCCCATCTCGGGTTTGTTTGATTTCAAGTCCAAGGAAGAAAGACAACTCTCCCACTAGACTCATTTCAAATTCACTCTCCATGTGTCCAATAAACTCATTTAAATAGCCCTTGTTGTTTGAGCCACAAATTATGTCATCGACATATACTTGGGCTATAAAAATATTGTCACCATCTCTACGTAGAAACAGTGTAGGGTCTATTTGGCCTCTAACAAAACCTTTTTCAATTAGGAACGTTGACAACCGCTCATACCAAGCTCGGGGTGTAACGCCCACTTTTTTTTTCTTAAGCGGCGTTACGCTAATCATACATATGCATATGTAACATCTTAATCAGCGGAATAACTAGTACTTAAATCATATACACATGTCTGGGTTATCATTCATGGACATGGTGACATTATACTTAACATATTACTAGCATACCTAACATCATGACATCAACTTTCCATAACTTATTCATAAGCATTTCAGGTAACATATTATCAGCATGCACAACATCATGATATCAACTTTCCATGACTTATTCATAAGCATTTCAGGTAGCAAGTAATTTATCCATAACTTCACGAATAATAGGTTGTTTCTTAGGCATAACTATTATATGTCGAGCATGACCCAAAGTAAGCATTGTCAGATCATAAAACAAGCAATAAGTGAAACGAGAGGGTTCCTTGGCCATGTCACTACTACACATCCATGTTCTAGCCTCTCCTGCTGCTTCCCTTAGAAATCTCTTGCTGGATCTGCAGTATAAGAAAATAAGACTATAAGCACGGAGGCTTAGTAAAACCCTTTTCCTACTCACAAAATTCATACGTCGTATAAACATGAACATCATGCTTCAATCCTACATATCATAGCATACTTCTTATCATGAACGTCTACACAATCATGGCATCATCGTTTTAGCATAACCATAAATGAAATCATGGCATCCGGATTTAGCATGTACATAGATACCGTGGCATCATACATAAGCATGAATATAAATGAAATCATGGCATCATAACTTAGCATGAACATAAACATAATCATGGCATCATAATTAACATGAACAATAAACATAATCATGACATCATAATTAACATGAACATAAACATAATCATGACATCATAATTAACATGAACAATAAATATAATCATGGCATCATAATTAACATGAACATAACCATAATCATGGCATCATAATTAACATGAACATAAACATAATCGTGGCATCATAATTAACATGAACAATAAACATAATCATGGCATCATAATTAACATGAACAATAAACATAATTATGGCATCATAATTAACATGAACAATAAACATAATCATGGCATCAAACATAATCATGGCATCATAATTAACATGAACATAAACATAATCATGGCATCATAATTAACATGAACATACTTTGAATTATCATACTTTGCATCAACATATCTTCCATAAACGTACTTTTCATAAACATACTTTTCATAAACATAATGCATAACATGGATGGATGCATGGGCAAATGCATATCTCATAAGGATGCTTAGTTTAAAATCATACTTTTCATTACTTAAACATAATCATAACATTCATTGGGGCCCTGGCTTGTACCACATTCATTCATCATATGCGCGCATCCCTAAGTAAATACGAGGTAGCTAATCTCGACCTACTAGGGTAAGGGCAGCTTCATCGGTAGTCCCGAACCGTAAGGACAGCTTTATCGGTAGTCCCGAACCGTGGACAGCTTTATTGGTAGTCCAGAACTGTGGACCTTATTCAAGTCCGGTACAAGCCCATTCTTAAAATAAAATACTTTCACATGCTTCTTCATTCTCAAACATACATAGCATATTCATTCATTCTTAATGCTTAACATCATCATTATGCCTTGAAGGCATGAACCTCATTTCATTCATCATTCTCATTCCATATCACCATTATGCCTTGAAGGCATGAACTTTAACTTCATTCATCATTTCACCCATAAACAGGACATGCATACATATCATTCATAAATCATGGCATACATTCATATTATTCATAAATCATAGTATGCATACATATCATTCCTAGATCATGGCATACTTACATAATTAGCATCCTAATTCATAAAAACCTGCATGGTCATGGCACATGGAAAAACATGCCTAGGTCCTTTCATACATGATACATTTCCTTGGGTTCATGGCACATGTCTAAACATTTATGAATCACCATTACAAGTGACCTAACATATAATTCATGACACTTAAGCTAGGGTTTCAATTGGAATAAACATTCTTCCAACACACTTAAACATCTAAATACATCATAGTACCCTACAAACATGCATCCTTGTGGTCTTAACCCAACCCAAACCCTAAATCTTGGGAGTTGGCCGAAAGATCCTTGGCATGAAACTCCACCATTCAATCAATAGGAAGGGTTCCATAAGTAAAAGAACACTCATACATTACATACAAGACCATAGGGAGCCATTAAACCCCATGATTGGAGTAAATCATAAACCCTAGCCCCACCTTGGGACCTTGGCCGAAACCCTAATGGGTCACCATCACATGAATAAATTCATAAAGTTGCAAATTTACATCCATACATTACATACAAGACCATAGAGAGCTATTAAACCCCATGATTGGAGTAAATCCTAAACCCTAGCCCCACCTTGGGACCTTGGCCGAAACCCTAATGGGTTACCATCACATGAATAAATACATAAAGTTGCAAATTTACATCCTATAACTCACATATACTTCCATAGAAAGACATTTGAACCCTTGCTTGGAGTTAACCCTAACCCCTTGCCCTAAAACCCATCTTGGCCGAAAGTTACTAGGGCCTTAAATCATGAAAAACTTTCACATAATCCCCTATTAACATCTCTTACCACATAAGAAAACATAAGGAACAATATTAAAGAGTTGGATCCAAACCAAACCATAGAACCTATGGTGGCTGAAACCCTTGGTAGCCCTAACTTTGGTGTTTCTTCATATATGGTTCAAACAATTCCTTGTATCATGAAAATAACTCAAAAACCATTATACCACAGGTGAGGGAGTCTTACCTTGGGTTATCTTGGTTTTTAGACCTTAAAAAGGGAAGATGATGAAGACCTTGTTGTCCCTTGATCACCCTTAGCCCTTGTAACCTTGTAGATGACCCTTAGCTCTTGAAGATTGAGCCCTCTTGTGAAGTTTTCCAAAAGAAAACCTTCCTTGAAGTTTCGGCTAGAGTGAGGGAGGAGGAAGAAGAAAGGTGGAATTGATGGAAGGAAGAAAGTAACTCCCAAACTCCCTCTTTATAACACATCAAGGAGGGCAAGTGAAGAGTCATGGTGGATGACCATTCATTTTCCCTAAGCCTTAACCACAATCCACTTCATTTCCTCATAGCACTCCCTTGCTAGGTGAATTGGTTAGAGCATGTATGGTTGTACAAGAGGTCCAAGGTTCAATCCTTGGTGCATGCACTAATTTTTTATATTTTATTTATTTTTTATTTAATTCCCTATTATTTCAAAAATCCCTTAAAAATTCCCCCATAATTATGTTGATATTTCTCATTAAAACCTCTTTATATTTATACTTAAAATTCACCAATAATTATGGTACTAGAAAGCCCATATAAAGCCCATTAGTGCTTATTTTTCCCAATTTAAATGAGAAAACATGGATTTCTAGGCTAGGATTCGTATTAATATTTCTAGGTCCCTCGAAAAATTATCTAGTCATGCTCAATATTTTAAAGAAAATATTATGAGAATTTTTCGGGTCGTTACACGGGGTGCTTGTTTAAGGCCATAAAGTGCCTTTTTGAGTTTAAACATGTGGTTTGGGAATTCAGTACTCTCAAACCCCGGAGGTTGTTCGACATAGACCTCTTCCCTTATTAAACCATTTAGAAAGGCCGATTTGACGTCCATTTGATATAACTTGAAACCCCGATGTACTGCAAATGCAAGCATCAATCGGATGGACTCTAATCGGGTCACGGGAGCATAGGTCTCATCATAATCAAGACCTTCAACTTGACTGTAGCCCTTGGCTACTAAGCGTGCCTTGTTTCTTATGATTTCTCCCTTATGGTTCAATTTATTTTTGAAGACCCATTTGGTTCCAATGATTGTGGTCTTCTTGGGTCTAAGGACTAAGTCCCACACTTGACTTCTTTCGAATTGACCTAGTTCATCTTCCATGGCAATGATCTAATCGGGATCATTTAATGCCTTGTCAATTTTTCTAGGTTCAATTTCGGAAATTAGGGCAACTTCATTAGCCTCATTTATAAAGAATGATCTAGTCCTAACCCCATGATGGATGTCTCCAACAATTTGGTCTTGGGGATGACTAGAGGCTAACCTAGTTGTCCTTGGTGTTGGTGGTGTTTCTTGAATGGTTTCACTAGACACTAGCTCAGCCTCAGGATCCGGCTAATCTATGTATTGTCTAGGCTCACCGTCATCAGACTCATCACCATCAACAACACTTGGACTTCCATTCAAACTTTGTTTCCTATGTTCGAATTATACTCCTTCGACATCTTCTGGTTGATCATTTGATCTTGGAATTTCTTCAAAGACAATATCAGAAGATTCTTCTACCAATCTAGATTTCTTATTGTAGACTCGATAGGCTTTGCTCACTAGGGAGTACCCGACCAGTATCCCTTCATCAGCCTTTGCCGTGAGCTTTCCAAGGTGGTCCTTGGTGTTTAGAATAAACACCTTACAGCCAAACACCCTAAGATGTTTAATCGTAGGTGATTTTCCAAACCAAAGTTCATGAGGAGTCTTACCTAAGAATCTGTGAATAAGGACTCGATTTTGCACATAGCAAGTTGTGTTTACAGCTTCGGCCCATAAGTAACTCGGTAGTGAGTACTCATTGAGCATGCTTCGTGCAGCCTCTTGTAAAACACAGTTCTTCCTCTCTGCAACACCATTTTGTTGTGGTGATCTAGGAGTGGAGAACTCATGTCTATACCCTTTATCTTGACAAAACTCTAAAAATCGTTGGTTTTGAAATTCACCTCCATGATCACTTCTTATTGTCTTAATAGTTGATGATTTCTCATTTTCAACTCTTCTACAGATGGAAATGAAAACATCTAAGGTTTGGTCCTTATATTTAAGAAAATGAGTCCATGTATATCTAGTGAAATCATCAATGATAACAAAGCAATATCTACTACCATTCAATGATATAATAGTGCTACAATCAAACAAGTCCATATGAAGTAAATCCAATGTGGTAGAAGTACTTACAGTGTTTTTATCTTTATGTGCAGATTTTGTTTGCATACCCATTTGACATGCATCACAAAGTTTGTCCTTTTCATACTTGATGCTTGGTAAGCCACGAACTAATCTCTTGTTGGCTAACTTCCAGATATTCTTCATGTTCACGTGTGCTAGTCTCCGGTGCCAAAGGGTGGACTCCTCTTCTTTTGATATGAAACACTTAACAAAAGCATTAGTAGCACTTTTAAATGAAACTTGGTAAATATTATCTATTCTTGTTCCTACTAGTACCATGTCCAATGTGTCATGTTGTCTAACTAGACATTGCCTTGATTGAAAATCAATTATCTAACCCGCATCACACAATTGACTGACACTTAGGAGATTAAATGTCATCCCCTTGACTAGAAGGACATTCTTAATCCTAAGACATTTGGATATTTGAATGTCTCTTATTCCTATGACCTTAAGACTATCATTGTTACCAAAGGAAACATTACCTCTACTTTTTCTTTGAAGTGTGGTAAACAATGATCTATCGTCGGTCATGTGTTTGGAGCACCCACTATCAACGAACCAAGTTGATAGATGCTCCCCCTCAATCACAACCTACAAAATTCGAAAAATAGAAGTTTTAGGTACCCAAACCTTGGGACCCAAAGCACCTACTAAGCAAGACTTAGGCATCCATGTCTTGACTCCTTTCCTTTGAGCCCTAGGTGTCTTAGATTGTCTAACATCAGTCCTAGACATTAAGGACACAAATGATGGTTCTTTGGGTCGGTAACCAATATCGGCCCTATTGTAGACTGCCCTTTGGGCATGTCTAAGGTCTTTGAGCTTGTTGGGAACTTCTCAAGAACACTCTTGAGTCTCTCAACTTCACTCTTCAATGATTTGTTTTCATCCTCTAACAATTCAACATGCAAATCATCAACATCCTCATCCCTAGAGGACTTCAATTATTCAACTTCAATTTTCAATGATTTAATCTCATCCTCTAACATCTCTACATGTAAATCATCTACATCCTCATCCCTAGAGGATTTCAATTGTTCAACTTCAATTTTCAAAGACTTAATTTTTTGTTTTGACTTCATCAAAAAATCGGTTAAACATGCAATTGTTCTATAGCATTTCTCAAGTTCGAGAGTGATTACCTCTTCATCATCCGAAGATGATGAATCCATGTTTGAGGAGTCGGAGGATTCATCACTGCTTTCTTCTCCTTCAAGTGCCATGAGTGCCACATGCCGTGTACTCTTCTCCTCCTTCTCTTCATCGGATGATCTTGAGGAGGATTCATCCCAAGTGGCCTTCAAGGTCTTTTTCTTCTTTTTGGATTTATCCTCCTTCTTCTTGAGCTTTGGGCAGTCCTTCTTGAAGTGCCCTTTCTTGCTACACTCATAGCAAGTAATGTTAGATTTATCAAGCTTAACATCACTAGGGTTACCTTTACCCTTTAAGTGTCGACCCTTCCTCATCATCCTTCTAACGAAATTGGCCATCTAGGAGGATGAAGAGCTGCTGCCATCCTCCTCGGATTCGGACTCGGATTCAGATGAAGATGAAGATGAAGATGAAGAGACTTCATACTCCTTCTTCTTCTCCTTCTTCTTCTTGTTCTTTTCTCCTGCAACTAAGGCAATCCCCTTCTTCTTGGGGCCTTTGTTAGCCATTTCATGAAGTTCCATCTCGCAAAATAAATCATCTAACTTTACAATTGATAAGTCCTTGGAAACATTGTAGGCATCCACCATGGATAACCATAAAGCATTCCTTGGAAATGCTTTTAACACATACCTCACAAGGTCGCGGTTTTCGACCTTTTCATCTATGGAATGAAGACCGTTGAGGACTTCCTTGAACCGACTATGAAGTTCACTCACCGTTTCATTTTCCTTCATGGTAAGGTTTTGTAGTTGGTTGAGGAACAAATCCCTCTTGGCGATTCTTGAATCTTGGGTGCCCTCATGGAGTTCAATGAGTTTATTGCACAAATCTGTTGCACTTGTGAAGGGACCAACCTTGATGAGTTGATCTTTGTTCATGCCACATTGTAGGGTCACCACCGCCTTCGCATCGGCTTCACTCTTTCGGGTTTGTTCAGCCGACCAACGCCATGATTCTAATTCTTTGCCTTCATCATCCTTTGGAGGGGTAAAACCCTCCTTCACAGCGAACCAAGTGTTGATATCCATCTTTAGATAGTACTCCATCTTCGATCTCCAATATTGAAAATCTGCTCCATCGAAGAAGGGAGGTCGGGTTGTGGAAAAACCTTCTCTCAAAGCCATTGTTGATAGCTCTCGGTTGTTAATCCGCTTGTACAGAGCCCCAAGCTCTGATACCACTTGTTGAAACTTGGATGGCTAGAGAGGGGGGGGGTGAATGTAGCCAAACACTTAAACATTAGCACTTTTAAATTTTTTTGCACTCAAACATTAGTAGCACAGCGAAAGCAAAGGAAAAACAGAGTTGCAGAATTTAAGCCCTAAGTTAAGAACAAACATAAGAACGCTAACAAGAGGATTTACAAGGTTCGGGAATAACTTGCCCCTACTCCCTGGCGTGCCCTTAAGGTGGGTGATCCCTTGATCATCGGCAGATCAAGCCCCGAAAAATCTAGATAGTAAGCAACCTCCTTCTCGGTGGAGTAACCTCTCCACAGCGTTTCAACAGAGATAAAGTTTTAAGCACAATGAAACACAAGAAGGATCTTACAGAGCACTTAGGGCAACAAGAACCTAAGCAAACTTCTCACCGATCTCCACTCAGCGCAGATCTCAGGCAAGAACACCCTTCTTCGTGTCTTCTCACTGATGGACTCGTCAAGCTTCCTGGTTCTTCTTCCAAATGCTCAAGTAATAGAGGTTGCTCAAGACAGTAGAGTAATTGTAGTTGCTTGCTCAAGATGATGGAACAACAGATCGCACATGCACAATGTAGAGAACTTCGTTGTTGTTGAAAACTTGTTTGCCACGCAGCGCTTAAGTCTCCTCCACTGATCCCATCTCACAGCCATCCCACTGCAGCCTCCAGCAGCTCACCTGCAACATCCAGCCTACCACTGAGCTCTCCTGGACTCCCTGACCTTCCCTCAGACTAGCTCCAGTCAGCAGCTCCAGCAGCGCCAGCGCCCGTTGCAACCTGAGATGGAAAATGGACAAACCTGTTCCAAGGAAAGACTCCCATTAACCCTCCTTGAGTGTTTGAATCCATTCCTGTCACCTGCAACATAATTAGATCATTAGCACATCAAATCATACAGAGAATCATTTATCAGAGATTAAGCGCAGAGAAATCAGATATATTCAAATGGGATCAGAGCGTCTGACAGTGCATTTTGAATTAAAGTGATCGGTCACCGGACCGATCAGAGAGCCTCCTGATAGGTCACCAGACCGATCAGAGTGGGTTCAGACCGATCAGGATCCATCCTGATCGGTCCCCAATGCACAATCAGAAATCGCGATTTCTGTGGGACCGATCACCAGACCGATCCCAGGTTGTGAGCTATCATCCATATGTCCATATGGGCCTTCAGATGAGATTCCATTTGACTCCTTCAAAAACTGAAATTCTCGCCGGAGAAAAGCGGTGGTCGGGCACTGTTCCACTCTTGGTTGGCCATTGAATTTTAACAGAAAAATAATTTACAAAAAAAATTCATCCCAAGACTAAGTCTTGGATTAGTAATGCGGCAGAAAATAGTAATAAAAAAAATTGAGTGGTGTTGCAGCAACCTCGATTAACGAGAAAAATATGAGCGAAAAGAAAGAATTTTTTTTAAATTTAAAAAAAAAATCAGAAAAATGCTTAACTGGTGGTTGCACCAGATTTGAGCCACCTGCTCTCATACCACTTGTGAGATCAGTTTGAATCGATAGAGGGGGGTGAATATCGATCGACAATTTTTCGGAAAAACTTAGAGTAATTTGCGCAGCGAAAAAACAAAGCAATGGTAACACGTTTGTTTTTACTTGATTCGGAGTCGTAGTCGGCTCCTACTCCAAGGCCCACGGTCCTTGACCATTTATGATAGGCAGTTATATATTGCATAAAATTATTACAATTGAAAGTTCGAATATAGAATTAAAATACAGCACTTTAATAAAATGATTATACCAACGACCGAAGAAAAATTGAAAGTCGGAGCCGCGGGTCGTCGTTAGCGCTTGAGTCTTGAGCACGGAACATTTGGAGCAGAGCACATGAAAGAATGCGTAGAAAGAAGTTGTGTCTGATGCCAAGGGGGTGAACCCCTTTATATAGTCGTCACTGGGGCGCCTGTGTTGAAGGGGGCGCCTGACACGTGGCCAATTCTGTGTGAAACTCAATCCGCAGACTTGGCTAGCATTTATTCCTTCAACTGGGGTGCCTGAGCTGACTGGGGGGCCTGTATGAACACAGGTGCCTCTGTTGCTATCTTGGAGGCTTAGTTCGAAGTGGCTTGGAATCACCCTTGTCTGGGGCGCCTGTATCAACACAGGTGCCTGGTCAAACAGGTGCCTGACACCAATGAGGCACCTAGGAGCTAAAAACTTTCACTCTTCGTTCCTGCAACCAGGGTTAGTTCCAAAACATAAATAATAAACAATATATTATCATTTAAGCATAATTAACAGCCTGCGCTGTCTTAGTTCTGACTTTAGGCTTCCCAAATGGAACCCTAGGTCGAACCGACGCCTAATGTTCCCACCTATGAGGAACGCGTCCTCACCTACTCCTCTCAGGAGAGTTTACCTTTTCGCCAACCAGCTCCTCTAGTTGGACTTTTGTCCAATCCTCTGGATCAGGTCTTTGTGCCCAGTCCGCGACCAAGACTTATTGCCCAGCTTCATTCATCTAGTCTTCGGTGCCCAACCCTCGTCCAGGACTTATTGCCGAGCTTCACTCACCAAGTCTTCTATACTCAGTCCATGACCAGGACTTATTGCCCAACCTTATGTCAGGACTTAGGTGCCTAACCTGCGGCCAGGACTTGGTGCCCAATTCTTAGAACCAGGACTTCGTGCTTAGTGTATCTAGGACTTTTCCTGCACACTCGAGTAGTATTGTTAGATCACAATAAAACCTTAACTTCTGAACCCTTTGACATTATCAAAACACAGGTTTGACTTTGGTGCTTCCGGCACCAACACAATGTCTAGGTTTCTTTTCCAGTCTATGTAATTGGGTCTAGTAAGTTTATTTTCCTTAAGTATGGTCTCTAGTGGGTTATAGGTCATTATTGAATCTACCTGAGAATCACAACAATCACAACTTTAGATTTCGAAAATAAATTGATTCCTCAAACAATAAATTTTTTGAAATCAACCAACACCTCAAAACACCGAGAAATTCACATGCCACGTTAGTCTGGACGTATACGAATTCTACATTTGTTAGAGGAGATTTTACCCATTAATCTTATTATCTTGTCAACCTAACTTTTTGACAAATAAGATTAATAGTTGGTTCACTTCAACCCTTCAAATAATAGCAGTGACTCCGTTGGGGAGGATACTAATAATTTCATCTAAGTGTTCATCATTACACGACACTACAAAAATTATTTCCGATTATGTGTCTTCCATTGGGAAAAATCACACGCTCTTCAATAACTTTCTATAATCTTTTCTGACCCTGTGATCCGTAGAACAAGCCTACCAGTTGTGGAGGAAGGCACTCAGAGCCGACACGTGGGCTTGTTTGCATCACTTGTCAGATTGTAATGGAGGTCACGGGACCCTTAGGGTCCCTCTCTCACTTATTTATTTAATTTGAGGAATTTTACATGCACACACACGACAAGCACATAAACCAACATAATAAAATAGAAAAATACTAAATTTTTCCAACTATCATGGCCTTGGTCTCCAATGCGCCTCTAATCGTGTCATCACCTCGCCCGCTCCTCTCTACACTATGCACAAGCCACCATTGAAGGGATCTCTGAGCCGAGATGACTTGGTAATTATTTACATCCATCGATCCTATACTCCACGAAGGAGTGCACATAATATCTAGATCGAAAGCAAATAAAAAGCTCGGCTAAACATGTGCCGTATTTAATTACAAAAATTAAATACCTATCTAGCCTCGTCAACCCCGAGGATTTAATTAATTATAAAAATTGCACAACCAATCACATATAACTATTATTTTGGCCATGATTAGTTGGAATCTAGTGCCTGCAACAAAGAGTTAGCCTTCACACATCCACATATCATACAGCAAAATAAAATATATGATAATGCACAAAAATTAACCGAATCCTAAACACACAAAATCGAAAACCTCAGCTCTGATACCAATTGATGGGTATGGCTTGGCTGATTTCCTAAGCAAATACTTAGTCGTCCTTGAGAGACCTCTCCATGTCAACGGATTAAAAATTAATCCGAATGGAGACCCGTCTCCCAAACGACCATCTCGTCATCGTATCGATCGATTCAAATTACAACTTGGTCAATCACAAAGATCGAGCCTTATAATTCGCCTAACCGATCGACCATGGAAAAGATGACGAGTGGATCGTCGGTTTTTGTGTTTATTATCAGGGTCCAATGATTAATTACCAACCATTAATTAAGCAATTAATTAAACAAGATAATTAATCAAAACATCACATAAAATGACGAGACGAAAGTAGGATCCAAGAGAGTAATATACCTCTCTTTTCCTTACGATCTTCTACTATATGACCCTCCCCTCTTGGACGTCGTGTGGGCGATGATCTACCAAGAACCGTGATCACCAAGTCGATCCCTTCTCCTTGGATCAACCAAGCTCTAACCAAAGGGATGTTGCCGGCCACTCTACGGAAGAAGACAATCCAAACACAAACCCTACTACTCCATTCCTCCTTGCGCCAACTTCCCGTGTACATCCATCTCCCCGTGTGTAAGATATTGTATGTCCGTCGATTAATTTAAATTACTGATAATTTTAATTAATCAACTTCTAACTCCTTGACTAGTACCACTCAACCTTATCATCATGTTGGATCAAATCCACCTACAGGGTTTAACATGATGAACCTTATGAGCTCATCAAGGGGGCATCATCTTACCGACACGGATTCCATCAATAATCAATGACACACGATGTAATTAATATTATTTCCCAACTTACCGGGCCTTTCGATTTAGCAGAATAAATCTCGCCCATTGGTAAATCAAAGAAATAAAATACTAACTACACGTGCCCATTACGGGATTTAGAGATTGTACTCCATAATAATCCGAGGTCCAATTCAATTATTAAGTGAGTACAAATTGGATGACCTCTATTTTGGTCCTACTCAATGCACACAAAGCACACTAGTGTAATTCTATGGTCAAGACAAACCACACCTAATTACACTACAACCATCCCGATCGTTTATCCAACTCCATCTTGGTTGTGAGCCTCTACTTATACTATGCATGGTACTGATAACATGATCTTCTGTGCGTCACCACATACCATGTTATCTACAATGCAAAGGATGAGACTGTTTATGCATATACTAATTTAATCATGCAACTATGTTGTTGTGATTCTCTTTCAAAATGTAGATGGTCATATAAAAGGACAAGTCTTTTAGTATACATCTAACAGGACTGTCCCCACTGTCAGAAGAATAATTCAGGTATATTTTTTTCTTTAGTTGTTGAAATATATTTAGCGGTGTTATCTATCGATACCTGGTGTGTAGATACGAGAGCCACTGATCATGTCTGCAATTCTTTGCAGGGGTTCCAGAAAACCCGACAACTAGCAGATGGAGAGATTACCATCTATATGGGCAATTCTACGGAGGTGGCAGCTATTGCAGTGGGTGATGTTTATTTGTCTTTTAATAGAAATAAAGTTTTGGTTTTGAGATATTTCCTTTATGTTCCTAGTTTTAGAAAGAACCTTGTTTCAGTTTCTAAAATAATAAAGGATGGGTATTCTATTTCTTTTAATGACTATGTTGTTATAAAAAGGAATAGAGAGATTATCTGTTCTGGTGAATTGATTGGCAATTTGTACACTCTTATACCAAAATCTCCCACGATGCAAATAGAAGTAAATAACTCATCATCTAACCAAAATAAGAGAAAAGAACCTTCGAAGATAAACCAAACATATCCTTGGCATCTAAGACTTGGTCATATTAACCTTAGTAGGATTCAAAGGTTGTTAGCTGATGGGCCCTTGGGTTCATTGGTGGTGGAAGACTTTCCAACCTGTGAATCATGCTTGGAAGGTAAGTTGACCAAGAGGCCTTTCAAGGCCATGGGTATAGAGCAAATGATGTGTTCGAATTGGTTCATTCTGATCAGTATGGTCCTATGACTATCCAGGCTAGAGGTGGCTTTGAATATTTCGTCTCTTTCATAGATGATTATTCAAGGTATGGGTACATTTACTTGATGCGCCGCATGTTTGAATGCTTTGATAAGTTCAAAGAATTCAAGGTTGATGTGGAGAAATATCAAGGTAAAAGTATCAAGACACTACGATTAGATCGTGGTGGAGAGTACCTCTTGGGAGAGTTTAGGACTTACTTATCAGAGGCTGAGATTCAATCCCAATTGTCTACCCCCGGTACGCCCCAACAAAACGGTGTGGCAGAGCAAAGGAATAGGACTCTTATGGAGATGGTTATATCAATGATGAGTTACTCCGAGTTGCCGGATTTGTTCTGGGGATATGCTCTGGAAACGACAGCGTACATACTGAACCTGGTACCATCTAAGTCAGTGCCCTCAACTCCCACAGAATTATGGACTGGGTGAAAACTTAGTCTAAGACATATTCGGATTTGAAGTAGTCCAGCACATATGCTGAATGAGATAGTGATATGTTGGAATCTCGTACAGAAGTATGCTTGTTCGTAGGTTATCCTAGAGGAATGAAAGGTGGTCTATTCTATAGTCCTAAGAATCATAGGGTAATCATTAGCACGAATGCCCGGTTCCTAGAGGAAGACTATGTGATGAACCACAAGCCCATGAGTAGAATTATTCTTGAGAAATTAAGAGGGGACGTTCTGACCTTAGTACCAACGGTACAAGAGGACATACCACAAGTGATTGCACCGTGTGTCACAGAAGATACAGAGGTGGTATCTCGTCGTAGTGGGAGGATTGTTAGACAACCTGAGAGATTAATGTTCTTGGGAGAGTGTTCGGACTTGGTCCCTAGCAAACATGAACCTGATCCTTGGACCTATGATGAGGCATTCCAAGACAAAAATGCGGAATCTTGGCAAAGGGTAATGAATTCTGAGATAGAATCTATGGATTCTAATCACGTCTGGGAGCTAGTAGAACCACCCAATGGTGTAAAAGCCATTGGATGTAAGTGGATCTACAAGAGAAAGAGAGGATCAGATGGGAATGTTGAGACCTTCAAAACTAGGCTTATTGAGAAAGGGTATATTTAGAAAGAGGGTATCGATTATGAGGAGACCTTCTCGCCGGTAGTCATGCTTAAGTCTATCCGGATTCTCTTATCTATTGTCGCTCATATGAATTATGAGGTATGACAGATGGACGTTAAGATAGTTTTCCATAACGAAAGTCTTGAGGAGACCATCTATATGAAGCAACCAGAGGGATTCATTGTGAAGGGCAAAGAGCATCTTGTGTGTAGGCTTAATCGGTCCATTTATGGATTGAAGCAAGCTTCATGATCTTGGAACATCCGGTTTGATGAGGTAATACAGTCATATGAATTTATTCAAAGTTCGGATGAGTCTTGTGTATGTAAGAGATGTGACAGAAACGTAGTGGTATTTCTTTTATTATACGCAGATTATATTTTGCTCATTGACAATAATGTCAAAGTATTATCAGACGTAAGGGTATGGTTATCCAAATAGTTTGATATGAAGGACTTGGGAGAAGCAGGGCACATCCTTGGGATCAAGGTTATAAGGGATCACCAGAAAAGGATGTTGTACTTATCCTAAGCTTCATACATTAACACTATCCTAGCTCGTTTTTGCATGGAAAACTCCAAGAAAGTGTTGCTGCAGAATGCACCCAAATCAAACCAGTGTTTTGATAATGGCAACATATGTCAAAAGTTAAGTCTTTCTTGATTTCTAACAAGTTAATCAAGTGTGCAGGAAAAACCCTAGCGAAGGACTGCTAGGCACTGGCAAAGGAATGCCAGGAAAGAAAGCCCTAGCAAAGGATTGCTAGGCAACTGGCGAAGGACTTCCAGTATCAAGCCCTAGCGAAGGACTGCTAGGCTCCAGGCGAAGGACAGCCTGGGACTAAAGCCCTAGCGAAGGACTTCTATGCAACTGGCGAAGGACTGCCAGTTTACAAGACCTGACAAAGGACCGTCAGGCAAAAGTCCAACCAGAGGAACGGTTGGCATCAGGTAAATTCTCCCGAGAGGAGTAGGTGAGGACGCGTTCCCCGTCGAGGGAACAGTAGGCGTCGGTTTGACCTAGGGCTCCATTTTGGAGACCAAAGTCAGAACCAAGACACCTAAGGCTGTATAAACAAATACTTTATTGCTTTATTATATTTTGGACTAACCCAGGATGCAGGACCAAAGGAAGGAGTGTCTGCAGCTCAGATAGCCTCAAAGGAATGAGGTAGTAGCTGAGTAGGGCGCCCGGAGTGTCCCGGGCGCCCCCAAGGGCCATACAAAACAAGAAAAAAAAAGAGGAGATCGAATACATGCTGGACCGGGCGCCCCCGTGCTCCCGGGCGCCCCCATGCGCATGCATCGATCCAGAAGCCAAGCGAAGCCAAAGGATAGAGTTTGACCCGGTCAATCCGGGCGCCCCGAGCGCTGCGGGCGCCCCGGTCAAAGCGGATCCAGAGGATCAGACGCGACCGAGACTTTAGCTGATCGAAGGCCACATGGGGGGCGCCCCCAGGCCCTATATAAAGGGCCTTCGACCAAGGCTTCAGCACAACTGTTCTCTCTACGCCCCAACGATCTTCTACGCTCGTGCCTTGCTCCGGAAACACTCCAACTCGAGCCGACGACGTCCCGCTGCCCCGAACAAGTCAATACACTCCGGACGTCGGTAACGAAGATCGAAATTTTAATATTATTATTTTATTGCACTTATTTGTAATCAAATATTGTAAATTGTTTTGCGCGTATATAGAATTGCCAAAAGTAAACGGTCAACGACCGTGGGCCTTGGTGTAGGAGTCGACACAGGCTCCGAACCATGTAAATCGACTGTGTCTCTGTGCTGTTTTTAAATTTCCGCTGTGCAACTGCTCTTTACATAAATCCGAATGATTTCCGATATTCAGCCCCCCTCTATCGGTTTTCTCGATACAACAAGTGGTATTAGAGCGGGGAAGTTCAAACTTGGTGCAACCACCAGTTTGAAAATTTCTTTTCGGATTTTCTTTATTATTTTCGAATTTTTTTTTTAAAATATTTTTTTTGTTTTGTTCGAATTTTTTTTCTCCCGTTAATCGAGATTGGTGCAACACCCTCGATATTTTATTTCTTTTATCCAGCACTACTAATCCAAGACCTAGTCTTGGAAAATTTGTTTTTCTGTTAGTTTTTTTTTACAGATTAAAATGGCCATGCAAGAGGGATTCAACACCGCCAGACCTCCACTTTTCAGTGGAGAAAACTTTTCTTACTGGAAAAGTCGTATGGAGGTCCACCTGAAAACTCAGGTGGATATGTGGATCATCATCCAGTCCGGTCTGGAGATCCCCCGAAACGCCGATGGACAACCACAAAGCTACTCCGAATGGGACAACTCCCTTAAACGCAAGATAGAAGCCGACGCAAAAGCAACATAAACCCTACAATGCGGGCTGACAAAGGAAGAGCTGAACCGCATGGGCCCTTTCAACAGTGCAAAGGAGCTATGGACAAAACTGATCGAGCTGCACGAAGGGACTTCAGATACTCGGATCAGTAAGAGGGATCTGCTACTAAACAAACTCTACACCATCAAGATGGCCGACAATGAAACAGCAGCCCAGCTCCATGCACGAATCCAAGAGGTAATGAACGGTCTTCACACAATAGGTCACAAGGTTGAAAACCGTGACCTAATAAGGTATGCTCTAAACGCCTTCCCTAGAAACACCTTGTGGGCATCTATGGTAGATGCATACAAGGTATCTAGGGATCTTTCTAAAATAAAATTAGATGAATTGTTTTCCGAACTAGAACTGCACGAACAAACTAACACCAATGAGGTCGAGAAAGGTATTGCTTTCGTTGCAGGTAAAACTGGAAGGACAACAAAGAAGAAGCCTGAACCCAAACCTGAGTCTAACTCAGACTCAAACTCAGAAGACAAAGAAGGAGAACAAACTAAGCTGGTCCGGCTCGCTCGAAGCTACTACAAGGAGCTGAAGAACCGAACCAACAAACGGAAAACCGGCCGAAGAAAGGACGAACCAGCTGAACCCGCAAACAAGCCTAATGTGACCTGCTACGAGTGCAAGAAAAAGGGCCACTACAAGTCAGAGTGCCCTAACCTAAAGGAGACAAAAAGGACGAGAAGAAAGAAGGCACTGCAAGCAACCTGGGACGAATCGTCCTCAGAAGAAGAAGAAGAGGCACCCCAGTCCAACCTCCTAGCTCTGACCGCCTTAGATAAAGTTGAGACTGAGTCAGAAACAGAACAAGAGGACGGCGAGCTGAGCTTCATAGAAGACGGAGAAATTAAGGTAACTGGTTTTAATAGATTGCAATTAAGTGAGTTAATTTCATTTCTTTCTCGAGATTTGGCCAGAGCCAAACTCCGAGTCGAATCCCTCCGACAGGAAGTAAAACTCCTGAAAGAGGGAGCTAACTCTAAACCCCTAACCGAGAAGGTTCAGGAAGGAACTCCTACTGAAGTTGAAAAACTTGAAAAGGAAAACTCCTCCCTGAAAACTCAGGTTGAGGATCTTAGATCAGCATTAGAACGATTTACATCTGGCTCCAAAGGTCTTGACATGATCCTTGGAAAACAGAAATCAGTTCTAAATCGATCCGGATTGGGCTATAGAACCAAATCTCGGCAAAAATCATACTTTGCTGTACTGAATCAATCCAGAGGTAAAATTCAGGCATGGGTACCCAAACTATACCTGAACAAACCGACTGGACCAAATCAGTATTGGATCCCCAAGGACAAGATTCACATCTTGCCCAACCATCACCGTGGCTTTAGTCCAGGGGGAGCCAAACTGAAAACTATTTTCATTATTAGATAACCTTGTTATTCTTGATTTAAAATTGCTTGATTGATTGGTTATTTAATTTCTGCAATATACCATGCATAGACTTAGGCTAGCTTAAGGACTAAACAAACTTAGCTGAAATTTGACAACATAGTATTGGGTGGAGGTGAGATGATAGTACGTTAGGAAAGCCAATTTGGCGGAACTAGCCGAAGCTACCGATCCAAGACCCAAACTAGTTAGACCAGAAATTTTTCAAAGAATTTTTGAAAATGAAATTTCATTAAAAGGCTTTGTCAAGGAAAGGGTGGATGATCCCATAAGGCTACGGCCAATGAAGGCCTAGTGCCTCGCCAAGACCTGGAAGCCAATTTCTGAAATTCAAATTCAAATTTTTTTGTCAAATTCAAATCTAACACAAAATTTCAGGTATTTGTAGATTTAAACATTTTTGTTAAAATTAATTGTTTTCAAAATTAATTAAGTTTTTAAAATTTAATTGTTTTCAAAATAATTTTAACTATCAAAACCTGTCTCACAAAACCTATAAGGTTAACGTGATTGAAAATTCTAGATTTGGGTGAGACAGCAGGATTAAGACTAAGTTGAAAATTCTTTTACCTATAGGATGAGATATTCTTGTATTTGTCAAAATCATGGTCAAACCATGATTAATGTAGTCAAACCATGGTCAAAGCGGTCAAACCACAATCAAAGCAGTCAAACCATGGTCAAAACAATTTAATCATGGTCAAAAGATGACAAGACATAAAGCTTGTCCCTTTCTATACCAACCCGGGTGCCCGGGACCTCACGGGCGCCCCCCCCCCCCATAGAATTTTCGTTCCCCAAGACAGAAAAGCTGCCTTGCCCTTGACCTGGGCGCCCGGAACCACGTGGGCGCCCCCATCACCTCAAATGCAGCCAAAGCTGCAAAAGCAACCTGTTGAGGGCGCCCGGACTGTCCTGGGCGCCCCCAATCAGTCCTTCACACTGCCTTTGGCAGTAACCCTGACCAGGGCGCCCGGAAGCTCCCGGGCGGCCCCATGAGTTTGCCTATAAAAGGCACCCGAACCTCCTTCACTCCCCACACCAAAATCAACCTTCTTCTCCACTTCTTACTCTTCAAGAAGACCTTGCAAGTCCTCTTCCTCAACCATGCCTCCCCGAGCCGTCCGGTATGATTATCATTTATTTTTATTGCATTTAAAATTATTTCATGCAATATCTTTATTCTCCCTTTAACTCTTTTAACTTAGAAGACGCCGACCGAACCCGGCCAACCCCGGTGCCCAACCTAGTCCCGACCCTAGATTTCCTAATCTAGAGTTATGTAATAGGTTTGCACAAACAATCTACAAGCCTATTAAAACTAGCTATCTCAATAGGCATTTTTTTTACCCAATCATGCCCTGTCGCCATGAACATCATCAACTTCTATCAATTGGACAATCTTGTCTTCTACACACATACCATTAATGAATCTTTATGCGCAGAATTTTACAATAATATTATTAGACAAGATAATCTTATGTTTCACACCACTGTCCAAGGGATTCCTTTGACCATCACCCCTACTCTGTTGAACCGCTTCCTAGGACTGCGACCCTCACAGTCCACATTCTGCTGCTATCCTCCTAGGAACCCCCCATTTGATCCTCCCTACTCAGATATTACCCTAGATACCATTCACTCCTATTTCTTTAGGGCAGACCTCCCCGCAAACAGACGCTTCCTAGCTGTTGAACTTCAGGCCCAGAACTATGCCTTGTATAGAGTTCTGGTCCGCTATATCCTACCACATTCCATCAGAGACCTAGGGACTATGCGACCCTTTCATGCTTTCCTTCTTTATGCCCTAGTCCACCACCTTGACCTAGACATTGGACTCCATATGTTTCATACCATTCTGCATGCGTCCAGTGTCACGACCCAGGGACGAGTACGGACACCATATTGCCACATCATCACATCTCTTCTTCATCACCATGGTCGGGACATTACCGTTGGTGAAATTACCGCTATGACCGACTTTGACGAAATAGGATTTAGGAACTTTTCCTTAGCGGGTCTAGAGGTGTCGGCCACCGGGGTTCTTAGCTGGAGACGACAGCAGGCCGGAGCACCAGTCGACTCAGACGAGGAGGTTGAAGTCGATGTTGGAGACATAGCTGCAGCCGCCCGAGCACACATCGATGAGCCCGCTCCACCACACTCTACCAGAGAGTGATCCATTTAGACACAAAGGTTCAGAGTCTCCGAGAGGAAGTCGAAGCCTACCACCTAGAGCATATGGAAGCTCGTCGAGCTGATCGAGAAGTGGCTGACGCACGATACATAGAGATGATGGCACGATTCGATGCATGGCAGCCTGGCCCGTCTGATCATCTCGGTCCTTCGTCTTAGATTCACTTAGTATTGTACCTATTTGACTGCCCCTACTCAGTAGGGTTGACTCGGGTTTGACTGTTTGACTGTATTTGAACCTTGATTATCTGCTTTATTTTCTGTTGACCAGTTTATGAGTACTTGTTCTCTTTGCAGTTAGGATTGTGCTCTGTAGAATAGAGTATCTCAAATTTTTTACTGCTCTACTTGATTTCAAAAATCAGTTTTCTAAAAATAGATTTTGAAAAATTGCTTTACTTGATTTCAAAATCAGTTTTCACCTTTTTACTTAGTTTTATTGCAAAACTACCCCCTTTAAAAATTAGGGCTTTTTCGAAAATAGACTTAGCCTAGGCCCTAACCCTAGAACTGCATGCACCTATAGACTTAGAAGCCAGCATCTCACAAGCACATTAGGGTACTTTTGATTGATAATCTAGAAAGGGTTGAGATGCTTAGGTCTTTGCCTTAATTCAAGATGCTTTAAGTCAGTGCATCTGCAGTAATTGGGGCACTAAATACAACTTAAACAGCAATCGAGTTAAGTGTCAAGTTTAGAAAATCTAACTTGAACAGAAACACTTAACTTGACTAACCCTAGCAAAAACTACTGTTTATAACAGTTAGTAAGTAGCTAATTGGGTTAGATAGGTCCCTACAGAGAAAATTGATTGATTTAGTGTAAATCTAATTATGAATTGGTTCAGTACAGCAAATTATTATTTATTTCCTTTATGCAATCATATTTATCTTGTTTTGATATATGGCAAAGGGGGAGAGATAGGAAAGGAAAGAGAAAAATTAGACAAAAATTACTTTTACTTTTTCAAAATTTTTCCTTTATTCAAAAAGGTTCAAAAATATACTTATACTTTATTCAAAAGCTTAAACTTTTTGAAGAAGTACTTAAGTTCTTAAAGCTTTCAAAATTTTGCCTAAGTACTCCAGTTTCAAAAGTTCTTAAAGCTTTCAAAATTTTGCCTAAGTACTTTAGTTTCAAAATTTCTTAAAGCTTTCAAAATGTTGCTAAGATTTTTTATTAAAGCTTTCAAAATTTAGCTAAGTACTCTAGCTTCAAAATTTTTTTCCAAGCTGTTGCTAAGTACTCTAGCCTCAAAATTTTTTTCCAAGCTTTCAAAATGTTGCTAAGTACTCTAGCCTCAAAATTTTTATCCAAGCATTCAAAATATTGCTAGGTACTCTAGCCTCAAAATTTTTATTCAAGCTTTCAAAATTTTGCTAAGTAATCCAACCTCAAAATTTTTATCCAAGCTTTCAAAATTTTGCTAAGTACTCTAGCCTTTCAAAAGTTTCTTACTTAAGCTTGTCAAAAAAATTTTTTGGTACTCTAAAGCTTAAATTTTTCAAAACTGTATTAAAACTTAAATTCTTACTTAAGCTAACATTTTCAAAAAGTTTTCAAGTACAAATAAAGTTTTTTTACCCCACGAATTTTTGAAAAATCTAGGGGGAGATTCCTTCTAGGGGGAGGGAACAAAAGTTAAAACTTCTTCATGTTTTGCTTAAACTTAACTTTTTGAACTAGGGTTGCCATAAATCAGAAAGGGGGAGATTGTTGGTGCAGAATGCACCCAAATCAAACCTGTGTTTTGATAATGGCAACATAGGTCAAAAGTTAAGTCTTTCTTGGTTTCTAACAAGTTAATCTAGTGTGCAGGAAAAGCCTTAGCGAAGGACTGCTAGGCACTGGCAAAGGAATGCCAGGAAAGAAAGCCCTAGCAAAGGATTGCTAGGCAACTGGCGAAGGACTGCCAGTATCAAGCCCTAGCGAAGGACTGCTAGGCTCCAGGCGAAGGACAGCCTGGGACTAAAGCCCTAGAAAAGGACTGCTAGGCAACTTGTGAAGGACTGCCAGTTTACAAGACCTGACAAAGGACCGTCAGGCAAAAGTCCAACCAGAGGAACGGTTGGCATCAGGTAAATTCTCCCGAGAGGAGTAGGTGAGGACGCGTTCCCCGTCGAGGGAACATTAGGCATTGGTTCGACCTAGGGCTCCATTTTGGAGACCAAAGTCAGAACCAAGACAGCTAAGGCTGTATAAACAAATACTTTATTACTTTATTACTTTATTGTATTTTGGACTAACCCTGGATGCAGGACCAAAGGAAGGAGTGTCTGCAGCTCAGATAGCCTCAAAGGAATGAGGTAGTAGCTGAGTAGGGCGCCCGGAGTGTCCCGGGCGCCCCCAAGGGCCATACAAAACAAGAAAAAAAAGAGGAGATCGAATACATGCTGGGTCGGGCGCCCCCGTGCTCCCGGGCGCCCCCGCTGCTCCCGGGCGCCCCCGTGCTCCCGGGCACCCCATGCGCATGCATCGATCCAGAAGCCAAGCGAAGCCAAAGGATAGAGTTTGACCCTGTCAATCCGGGCGCCCCGAGCGCTGCGGGCGCCCCGGTCAAAGCGGATCCAGAGGATCAGACGCGACCGAGACTTTGGCGGATCGAAGGCCACGTGGGGGGAGCCCCCGACATCCCGGGCGCCCCCAGGCCCTATATAAAGGGCCTTCGACCAAGGCTTCAGCACAACTGTTCTCTCAACGCCCCAACGATCTTATACGCTCATGCCTTGCTCCGGAAACACTCCAACTCGAGCCGACGACGTCCCGCTGCCCCGAGCAAGTCAATACACTCCGGACGTCGGTAACGAAGATCGAAATTTTAATATTATTATTTTATTACTCTTATTTGTAATCAAATATTGTAAATTGTTTTGCGTGTATATAGAATTGGCCAAAGTAAACGGTCAACGACCGTGGGCCTTGGAGTAGGAGTCGACACAGGCTTCGAACCAAGTAAATCGACTGTGTCTGTGTGCTGTTTTTAAATTTCCATTGTGCAACTACTCTTTACAAAAAACCGAAGGTTTTCCGATATTCACCCCCCCCCCCCTCTATCGGTTTTCTCGATCCAACAGAAAGGTTTTCTACCTTTCAGACATGGAGTTCCTCTATCTAAGGAGATGTGTCCTAAAATACAAAAGGAGATAAAGGAGATGAAGGTAGTTCCTTATGCGTCGGCTGTAAGAAACCTCATGTATGCTATGCTATGTATAAGACTGGATATCTGTTTTTGTCGTGGGCATGGATAGCAGATATCAGGGTATCCCTGGACAGGGACATTGGACTGCGGTAAAGCATATATTGAAGTACCTGAGAAGGACTAGGGATTATATGCTAGTTTACCATGCAAACCAATTACTCCCTGTGGGTTATACGGATTCAGACTTCCAATCAAATAGCGACACAAGTAAGTCTACCTCGGGGTATGTGTTTACTTTAGGAGGTGGAGCCATAGTATGGAGGAGTGTCAAGCTGAAATGCGTGGCAGACTCCACCATGGAAGCTAAGTATGTGGTAGCCTCTGAGGCCGCCAAGGAAGCTGTATGGCTTAGGAACATCATGATGGACTTGAATATGATTCCTGGTTTGCCCAGAGCTATGATAATTTATTGTGATAACAGTGGTTCAGTTGCAAACTTGAAGGAACCACGAGGCCATAAGGCGAGTAAACACATAGAGCGCAAGTACCACCTGATAAGAGAGGTCGTAAAGCGAGGAGAAGTTGTTGTTGCCAATATTGCATCAGAGGACAACCTAGCGGATCCATTCACTAATGCCCTTCTAGTGAGAGCATTTGATAGGCATGTGGAGGATATGAGAGTCAGATGTATGACATTGTGAGCATAGCAGAGTTTTTTAGTATAAGTGGTGTTAGTGATATGAGAGAAGTGTCCTAAGGCAATCGCCTTATGATTGTAAAACATTTATTTTAATAAATGATAATTCACTATTTGAGTATACATGCTTGTGTATTTGATTGGGATCTTAAACTCATCTACTGAATGTCCGCAATACAACTCACAGCATAAGAGAATTTGTGATGGGATCACAACTAGTGATTATCTCTAAATGTGCAAATGTGAAGTATTGAAAATATCCCAAGTCGATGAATTGATAAAAACGGACACTATCAATTCTGTTGAGACTAGCATGGGTTATTCTCTAATCAGCTGATTCTCACTGGCTGGTGACATTGGGATGTCCGGAGATAAACATGGATGCTAGTTAAGGGAACTAGTTCATTGGAGTGACTAGCTGTAAGACTTCATATGGAATCTATCTATAGAAATGTCAATGAAGTTCTTACTGCGGCTTAAGTGTGATGTTCCTTTGACTTGCGGTGTTTAAGTCATCTTGGTCATGGAGACTTATACTTTAACATCTTAAGCAAGCATCTCCAAGGAGGTGTGGACCCAGGATGATTGGGTATAAGCCGAAGTGCCCGAAGATGTTTGAACAGCCTACAAAGGATTCACCACTCCTTGCGAGGAGATGTATTCCCAGGCCTATCGTCGGATTGTTACTCAAAACCTCTGGCCAGAGTATATCATGTTAAGAGTGCAAGTCTCTTAAATATATGAGAGTAATTAGAAATCCAAAGGACGAGAAAGACACTACTTGGGCTAGGTGTGACGTAGTCAGCCTAGTGGGGACTGACACAAATAGACCGTGTCCTGAACCAAGTGGGTATAAGATGGTGAAGGGAATGAGGCACGATTCATTAGAGCTGCTGAAGGGTTTCAGAATTACTTCTGAGGTCAACCGTTGATCTTTCGATTAATTGGGGGTCATGATGTACTACTAGGTGCCACTCATGATCGTTCTATAATTTGTTGATTATAGACGGCCAACATAAATCGAAAGCCTATTTAGTCACACGTACTACGAGTAATCCGAGGGATTTAAAACGAGTTGAAAATTGGATTTTCCGATCAAGAGAAATAAATCGAATCTGAATTTATCAGAGGCGCAATGGAAGCTAAAATGGCTAAGTCTTTTGAAGGCTTATTGGGCGAATTAAATGAGTTTAATTCGCGATCGGTTCGGGTTGGTTTAGCCGGCCAAAGAGGTTGCCAAACCTCTTTGTTGTGGCCGGCCACATTAATGGGAAGAAACCAATTTAATTGGTTTAATTAATAAAATAAATCTAGTGCGATTTATTTTATAAATTATGGATAAATAAATTTGTGTAAAGAAATTTATATAAATAAATTTATAGAAATTTATTCTTTTTATGAAAATTAAAATGATCCATGGAATGGTTTATTTTAATTTTATAAAATCAATTATGAATTGATTTATCCATAATAAGAAAGTTTATAAATTTCTTATAAAATTTATTCCATAATAAAAGGAGAGATTAATTAGTTTTATTATAAAGTTAGTTATAATAAAATTCATAAGAGAATTTATAGGATAAATTTCTTATGATAACTAATTAGTTTTATTATAAATTTAGTTATAATAAAACTTGGTTTAAACGGAATAATTCATAAGAGAATTTATAGAATAAATTTCTTATGATAACTAATTCCGTTAATTCCGTTAAGAGGAGACTTGGCAAAGGAGAATCAACTATATAAGGAACCAAAGGGAAGCCTTTAATTCCTAATCAAGTAACTAATCGATATAGAGCTCCCTCTCTCTCTCTCTTTTATCTTCTCCTTCCCTTCTCCTCACCTAGGGCCGGCGCCCACATTGAAGCTTCTAGGGCCAGCGCCCCTTGAAGCACCTTCCTCCATCTAGGGCCGGCGCAAACCCCTCCTCCCCTCTTGGTTGCCGTGAGCTATCAAGAAGAAGAAGCCAACCAAGAAGAAGAAGAAGCGGATCTCATCTCCTTCCCTCTCGGAATTCGATTCCGTTTCTTGGAGGTTAGTTTCCTATTTATTCTCTTGTCCTTCTTTGTTGTGCCTTTAGAGAATCTAGTAGTTCTCGTCGGCACAAAACTCGTGACTTTACGAAGTCATCCCGAAGAGAACTCGGCGTGGACGCGAATAGAGGCGGAGCTTCCAAGGGACGCTACGGTTGGATCTCGTCCCTTTCTTCGAGTTACGAAAGGTATAAAGTAAATTAGTTTACTTTTCCGCAAAGTTTTATTTTATGATTATGTCAACACACCATAAGATTGCATGCTAGATACGTAGTTAAAATAATTTAGGAAATTATTTTATGCAAATTCTTCCGCTGCACGTAAAAATATAAAATTTTACGAACTCGTATCCTTGCCAACATGCACCCGGTCCCAACAAGTGGGAGATTGTTAGGATGTATACTAAAAGCCTTACTTTTATATAGACGTCTAGATTTTGAAAGAGAATCATAAGATTACTGTTTGCATGTTTATATAAGTATATGCATATTGTCTGATACTATACATTGTAGATAACATGGTGTGTGGTGTCACACAAAAGTTCATGCTATCAGTTCCTTGTAGAGTATAAGTAGAGGCTCACAACCGAGATGGATTTGGACAAACCATTGGGATAGTTGTATTGTAATTTGGTGTTGGTTTATCTTGACCATAGAATTATACTAGTGCACGTTGTGTGCATTGAGCAGGACTAATATAGAGGTGATTCAATTTATACTAACTTTATAATTGAATCAGACCTCAGTTATTATGGAGTACATGCTCTTAATCCCGATATAATAACGGGCACATGCACTTAATTTTATTTCTTTGATTTACCAATAGGCGAAATTTATTCTGTTAAATCGATAGGCCCGATAAGTTGGGAAATAATATTATTTACATGGTGTGCTGTTGATTATAGAAGAAAATTGTGTCCTGATGAGTCGGGTTGATGATGTCCCCTTGAGGAGCTCATAAGGTTCATCATCTTAAATCCTGCAGGTGGACTTGGTCCGACATAATGATAAGGATGAGTGGTACTACTCAAGGAGTTAGATATTGATTAATTAAAATTCTAAATAATTTAAACTAATCTACGGGCATTCGATATCTTAAATACGGGGAGATACTTGTACACATAATAGGTGGAGCCCATATTTAAATATGGGGGTTGGTGAGGTAGTTCAATGAGGATCCTTTAGTAGAATGGATCTTCATTAATGGATCGGGCTTTGATCCATTAGGTGGCCAAGACCCAACTCCTCCTCATGGTCCCTATTGTAGCCTTATATATACCCTTGGAGTCATGAGACCAAGGCATCCATTCAAGAGAAAACCTAAGCCTCTCTATTCTTCCCTCTCCTCTCCTCTCTCTACTAGGGTTTCTAGTGGCCGGCGGCAAGGGTTGGCAAGAGAGGTGGCGCAAGGCTTAGGGAAGGTGAAGAACTCATCACTTCTTCCTATCCTCTTCATCCTTCTCCTCTTTTCTTCCCTAGGTGGCTCGACAACACTAGGAATAGGAGGCCGCATCGCTTTTCCTTGAAGGTGGTCGGCTGTGAGTAAGCGAAGGAGTTGGGTTCAGCAGCTGGGTTTTTCAAGGAAGAAGAACTCTTCTTCTTCATCTTCTTCATCTTCCTTTCATCCTTTAGTGGTCGGAGCAAGCAAGGAGGAGGGTTCTTCCTTCATTGGTGTCCAGCAGCATCATCCCCTTTGATTAGGGTTCCAGCGATAGGAAGAAGAAGGGAAAAGGTGAAGACTTGGTGGCTTTGGTGACTATGGTTCTTGGTAGATCGTCGCCCACATGACGTCCAAGAAGGGAGGGTCATACAATAGAAGATCGCGAGGTAAAAGGGAATGTATAACTTCTCCTTTGGTTCTTTTGATTTCTATTATTTCATTTGTTGATTATTAATTATCTTATTGATTAATAATTTGTTAATTAATTATGATAATTAATTATCTTGGACCCCGATGATAAACACAAAAACTGGGGTTCCGCTCATCATCTATTCTGCGACTAATTGGTTAGGCGAGTTACATGGCTTGAACAACAAGTTTGGTCAAGTAGTAACTCGAATCAATTAGTACGACGATGAGATGGTCGTTTGAGAAATAGGTCTCCATTCAGATTGAAAATTTTAATCCGTGGATATGGAGAGGTTTCCCATGCATGACCCAGCATCCTTTTGTTAGGATGTATACTAAATGCATTGCCTTTTCTGTATGGGCATCCATAGTTTGAAAGAGAATCACAACAATACTGATGCATGTTTATATTAATATGTGCATAACCATCTGATACTTTGCATTATAGATAACATGGTGTGTGGTGACACACAGAAGATCATGTTATCAATCCCTTGCAGAGTATAAGTAGAGGCTCACAATCGAGATGGAGTTGGACAAACCATCGGGATGATTGTAGTGTAATTAGGTGTGATTTATCTTGGCCATAGAATTACACTAGTGCACTTTGTGTGCATTGAGCAAGACCAAAATAGAAGTGATCCAATTTGTACTGACTTTATGATTGGATCGAACCTTGGTTTATTATAGAGTACAATCTCTAAATCCCGATATAATAATAGGCACGTGTATATAATAGTTATTTCTTTGAATTACCAATGGGCGAGATTTGTTTTGCTAAATCAATAGGCCCGGTAAGTTGGGAAATAATAATATTTACATGGTGTGTCGTTGATTATTGGCGGAATCTGTGTCCTGGTGAGTCGGGATGATAATGCCCCCTTGATGAGTTCATAAGGTTCATCATGTTAAACCCTGCAGGTGGATTTGATCCAACATGATGATAAGGTTGAGTGGTACTAGTCAAGGAGTTAGAAGTTGATTAATTAAAATTGTCAGTAATTTAAATTAATCGACAGACATTCAATATCTTAAACATGGAGAGATGGATGTACTCATAATAGGTGGAGCCCATATGAAAATATGGGGGTTGGTGAGGAAGTTCAATGGAGATCCTTTAGTGGAATGGATCTTCATTAATGGATCGGATTTGGATCCATTAATGGGCCAAAACCCAACACCTCCTCATGGTCCCTACCTTAGCCCTATAAATACCCCATGGAATGATGAAACCAAGACCTAAGGATTCTCTCTTAATTTTCTCTCCTCTATCTCTCTCTCTTTCTCTCCCATAGGGCATGGGCGGCAGAACTTGGAGTGTTTCACCTCCATGGCTGGCAGTCCAAGGAAGATGGCTCCTTCCATGGCCGACAGCAGAACTTGGAGTTCTTCCTCTCCATGGTCGGTGGCAGTCCAAGGAGTGGCACTTCTTTGGTCGACGGTAGCTTGGAGAAGAGACTCATCCTTGGCCGGCGACGACAGCACATGGTGGAGGTGTTTTTCTCCATGGTCGGTGGCGGCAGCAAGGTGAAGGGTGCTTCTCGTCCTTGGTTGACTGCAGAGCATGGAGAAGCTCTCATCTATGGCCGACGGTGTAGGGTATGGCTTGGCGGGTTTCCTTAGCGAATACCTAGACGATCCGAGAGACCTCTCCACAACTACGGAATAAAAATTAATCCGAGTGGAAACCCATCTCCACTACAAGAATTTTTGGATTCAACAACACCCAATAGACAATGATTTTTTGAAAAACCGTTGTCTTTTTTTATTTAACAACGGTTTTTTCAAAAACCGTTGATGTTGAAAAGTTTTTTACGGAAAAAGACAACTGTTGTTAAAAAATCGTTGTCTTATGTATGTCAAAGACAACAGTTTTTTAAAAACCGATGTCTATTTGGTTGGTTACGACAACTGATTTTAAATAACCGTTGTCTATTTGTGTTGCTTACGTGGTAATACACAACAGCGAGCGAGCGCGAAAATGAAAACGTCGGCTTTAGTTGTTCTCTTCAGTCGCCGCGCAGAACCTCCCCTTAGTTCATGTTCTGCATTCGTCACAGTCGTCGAACCCTAACACACCTCAAACTTCCTTGCCATCTTTTCCTTCTTCTCATTCTTCTTCTCCTTCCTCTTCGCCGCGAGAGACAACGCCGAACCCTAACACACCTTAAACTTCCTTGCCATCTTTTCCTTCTTCTCCTTCTCCTTCTTCTTCCTCTTCGCCGCACACAAACAAGACACCTCAAACTTCTCCTCACGTGAAAAGCCCCTTTTCCTTCCTCTCCTGTGTTGCGTGCCCTACCCCGCAGATGAGGGCTTAAAGGGCAAGGGGCGGCGCCAGCGTATGGCAAAGCGCAAGGGGGCGGCGGCGGCGTCGATGAAGAGGAAGAAGGCTGCTTCTGATGCAGCAAAGCTGGAGGGAGAGGAGGCCACCACGAGCAAGACGCAGGAGGAGGACCCCCATAAGGAGCCGAAGAAGAGACGGGTAAAGGTTCCGGAGACTGAGACCGAGTACTTCGCCGAGAAGAGGAACTTGGTACGGTTCGCTATTGATTTTGTTTTATTCTAGTAAAAGAAAAGAAAAATGTAGTTCTCTTTTTGTGTTAGATTGTGGCTAACTGATGGTTCCATCAATTCGTAGATGTACTGAATGTTAAGCAGTGCTTGAATTTCTTCTTCCATCATCTCATTAATCGACTACTAATACTTACTCATCCTTAATAACATATCCACCTGTAGGAAGATCTTTGGCAAGCAGCTTTTCCAGTTGGAACTGAGGTTTTCATCTTTGTTTTGTCTATTGACTTACGCTTTAATATGTAAAAAGGCATGTGATTCATCATTTCTTTATGAGAGTTTTTGAGAGTTGTTGCATTTGATTTTGACAGTGGCACAACATGGATAAACTTCATGAGATTAATTGGTGTTTTTCAAATTTAGAGGTGTGTCTTTGTCTTTTCTCAATTCCTGAATGAATAAAGTGTATTGATGATACTGATCTTTGTTGATCTTGGTGCATAGAGTGCCTTTGAGGGTGGGGCTTCACGGGAAGACGGTCTACATTTTTGGCAGCACGGAGGGTAAATGACTTGGATGTATTTTTTTTGCTCGGCTCATCTATTCAAAGTATTTTAGTTGCTAGTTAATTGCCTATTTAGATACCATTTTTGATTATGTCAGTTAGTAGTTAGTTGAAGATTTAAATTCACCTTAACACTCCCACCATACATCTTTCACATCGTACACCATTACATAATTACTTATTCATCTTTAAATTGTACCTTGAGTTTCCTCTTTTCTATTTACATCTTATTTGTTTGCATACAATCACACACTTAAAAATATTTGGAGGCTTTGGCCTGTCTATTTGATTGATATGCTTCTGTTTTTCCTTCTGCAGCTCAAATGTTAAATGTGAATGATCAAGAGAAAGTTGTACTTATTCCCATTGTGTTGGTTGTAAGTTGCTTCAGATAACAATTTTTAATTACCCTTGATCTTTTAATAGAGTGCAAGTACTTAGAATGTACATATGGGCAGCGAAATTTATTTACTACTTTATATTTGAAAAAAGATTTGAAATCCTTACACATAGACTTACTTCAGCTTATTTCATTGTTTATTGAGTTATCACAATCCTTTTTTTTTATTAAATTAGCATGTCTAATGTTATCATTAATCAAAACAATTATTAGCTATTCCCCTTGAATTGCTTATCACAAATATGGTAGCTAACAACTTATCATGTCTATAGTTATTTGGTAGTGTTTCCCAACCACTAATGAGAAAGGGATAGAATTTAACACTTAATGACACACAAAGTGGAAGAGCATTGTGTGATTTCATAATAAAGAGAATTTTTTTTTGGAATATTGTTTGTTTATCTTCTAAAATAAGATCATGTCCTCTAGGTGGATTCTCCAATTCCGCCATCTGATAAGATTGGTGTAAAATCTGTTCAAAGGGACAAAGAGGAAGTAATACCAATGAAGACAATGAAAATGGAGGATTGAATACTCACACAGATGACTCAAGCAAGCTGGAAGAAACAAACCCACTTAATTTGTCAGCAGTATATCAATTAATAGGGAATATTTTCGAGATCGCATGTTGTTTGCCATTGCTTTCAAATTGATATGTTTTTTGCTAAGTCAATGCTATTACTAAATGTAGTTACTGGAGGGATTACAAAGCTCTCTTCTTATATCCAAGATTCCTAGTTGGTCACATGATAAAGGCACCAAGAACTTGCATAATGGCGGACCATCTTCTAGAGGTAATATTATCCTTAAGAAAAAGATACATTTATCCTTATCCTATCTGACTTGTGAGTATTTAAATTCTCGAAATTTTTTTCAGGTCAGAGTTAGATAAATCGCAGATAGCTTCCTTAATAAAGGACCAAATGAAGGCTGGATTACTTCTCAACACAAATGACGATTGCCCAAGATATTTTGTTCTACATACTAAATGTTTCCTTTTTTGCATCCATTAGTCTTTCTTCAGCTATGCATAAGCACAATTTTTGCATCCATTTTTTGTGTGTGTTAATCTATTCCTCTTGTTTATTCATTATTCTGCATCATCGCCAGGTGATGGAGAAAGGAGGGCCAACTTCATGGAGAGGAAGACAAGCATGGTGAAGAAAAGCAGGACAGGTATAAAGTGTTTGGAAATTTTGGATAAATAGAGTTGGCTTTTAAAGTTCCTTTCCCAGATTTTTTTTTCTCTTTTGGTTTTCAGAGCGATTGTATAAGAACTCAGATCGAGTTCGACGAGGAAGATTTGATGGCGACGCTGCTCAAGTTACAGATATGCAAGATTACAAATAATCTATCTGCTTTGGCCTTTTTGGGGGAACTTCAATGTGACTAGTGATTATAAATTTGGTTTTAGGATTTTTGTATGGACATGGAATGTAGGTGGAATGTCCCCAATAAAAAAAATTGAATCTTGAGGAATGGATCCATATATGATGTATGATATTTGATGATATTTTGATGTATGATAGTTTGAAGTGTGTTTGCTCAATATTGTTTAATTATTTAAATAATTTATTTTTTAAATGATATTTGTTGTAAATTATTGGCTGTCTCAACCAAAAGACAACAATTTTTATTTGTTGTCAAACTATTGTTTAAATCACACACAAACAATGGTGAAAAACCATTGTTACACTGTTGTTATTGACTATAAATGACAACGGTTTGTAACTGTTGATGTTGAGCACCCCTTTTAACAACATGACCTTTAACAACAATATTTTTAGCCTACAACAACGGTGAATGCCCATGGTTAATAAGCATTTTTCTACTAGTGCTCCCATCGACCGTCTCGTTCCATATCGTACGATCAAAATTACAACTTAGCAAATTACCAAAATTGGCCTTGTAATTTGCTCGACCGTTCGACCGCAAAAAAGGCGACGAGTTGATCGCCGATTTTGTGTTTATGGTCGGGGTCCAGTTAAGAATTTATTCATCATATTTCGAGATCAAAATAATAAATTCTTAAACATAAAATAATGAGGCATATGACCATGGCACAAAATTGACATAAGGAAATACAACGGAGCGTAGGGAAAGATATACCTTTCCGATCACCTCGCGGGCTTCTACCTTATGTCTCTCTCTTCGCGGACGTTGTGTGGGCGACGATATACCGTGATCTGAGATCACCAAGAGCACCAAACAATCCTATCTTCTAGCCGGTCAAAAGCCTAACCCCTAGGGTTTGCGCCGTCGGCCTTCTTCCCTCTCCCATTGCGCTGCCGACCGCCGGAGCCGACTCCAAGCCCTCCGGACCAACAGCGCACCTTGAGAGGAAAGCTTAAAAGAGGATGAAGGAGAAGATCTCCTTCCTTTCCTACCCGACTCAATCCTAGATGCTCTCTCCTCATCACCTTGCAGCGCCGCCGGCCAAGGATGTTGGGACCGGGTGCATGTTGACATTGATACGGGTTTGTAATTTTAACATTTAATTACGTGCAGCGGAAGGTTTAGCATAAATAATTTCTCAAATTATTTTAACCACGTATCTAGCATGCATCCTTATGTTGTGGAGACATTATCATACATTTAAAATTTTGTAGAAAGTAAACTAATTTACTTAATACCTAGCGTAACTCGTAGAAAGGGACGAGATCCAACCGTAGCGTCCCTTGGAAGCTCCACCTCTATTCGCGTCCACGCCGAGTTTTCTTCGGGATGACTTCGCAAAGCCATGAGTTTCGTGCCGACAAGAACTACTAGATTCTCCAAAGGAACGACAAGAATACCAAGAGAGAGATGAAAACTAACCACCAAACGAAGAACGGAATCAAGATTCCGGGAGGAAGGAAGGAGTCGCGCCCGCTTCTTCTTCTTCTTCGGCCTCTTCTTCGTGGTGGAAGCTCACGGCAAAGGGGGAGGGCTCTAGGGCCGGCGGCACTAGAAGAGGGAGAGGGAGAGAAGGAGACGGAGAGAGGCTAGGCAAGAATCCTTGATCTCTTGGATTAATCTCCAAGCCTTGCCTTGGTACCTTTATATAGTAGCCTCTTAATCGCCAAGTTTCCACTTAACGGAATAAATTTTTCATAAGAAATTTATCATATAAATTTTTCTATGAATTATTCCGTTATGCCATGTTTTTATTATAACTTAATTTATAATAAAAATAACCATATCTCCCCTTTTATTATGGAAAGAAATTTCTTTATATAAATTTCTTTATATAAATTTCTTTATCATGGTAAATCAATCCATTTTAGATTTTATAAAACAAAATAAACCAATTCAAGGTTTATTTTAATTTCCATGAAAAATAAATCTCTTTATATAAATTTCTTTATATAAATTTCTTTATACAAATTTCTTTATCCATAATTTTATAAGACAAACCACGCGCGGTTTATTTTATAAATTTGAACCAAACAATTTGATTCTTCCCTCTTATTGTGGTCGGCCAAACAAAGAGGGTGGGGACCCTCTTTGGCCGGCCAAACCCAAGCCACGATCTCACGAATTAAACTCATTTAATTCGTTCAATAAGTCTTCAAAAGACTTAGCCATTTTATTCTTCCTATGCGTCTCTGATAAAATCAGATTCGACTTATCTCTATTGATCGGAAAATCCAATTTTCAACTCATTTTAAATCCCTCGGATTACTCGTAGTGCGTGTGACTAAATAGGCTTTCGATTTATGTTGTCCGTCTATAATTAACCAATTATAGAATGATCATGAGTGGCACCTAGTAGTACATCATGATCCCCAATTAATCGAAAGATCAACGGTTGACCTCAGAAATAATTCTGAAACCCTTCAGCAGCTTTAATGAATCGTGCCTCATTCCCTTCACCATCTTATACCCGCTTGGTTCAGGACACGGTCTATGTGTGGCAGTCCCCACTAGGCTGACTACGTCACACCTAGCCCAAGTAGTGTCTTTCTCATCCAACGGATTCTAATTACTCTCATGATTCAGAGAGATTCATACTCGGAACATGTGATGCTCTGACCAGAGGCTTCAAGTAACAATCCGACGATAGGCCTTGGGTATACATCCCCTCGCAAGGAGTGGTGAATCCTTTGTAAGCTGTTCAAACATCTTCGGGCACTTCGGCTTATACCCAACCATCCTGGGTCCACACCTCCTTGGAGATGCTTGCTTAAGATGTCAAAGTATAAGTCTTCATGACCAAGATGACATGAACACCGCAAGTCAAAGGAACATCGCACTTAAGCTGCAGTAAGAACTTCATTGGCATATCTATGTGTAGATTACCATATGAAGTTTTACAGCTAGTCACTCCAATGAACTAGTTCCCTTAACTAGCATTCATGTTTATCTCCGGACATCCCAATGTCACCAGCCAATGAGAATCAGCTGATTAGAGAATAACCCATGCTAGTCTTCACAGAATTAATAGTGTCCGTTTTTATCAATTCATCGACTAGGGACAATTTCAATACTTCACAATTGCACATGTAGAGATAATCACTAGTTGTGAATTCATCACAAATTCTCTCATGCTGTGAATTGTATTGCGGACATTCAGTAAATGAGTTTAAGATCTCAATCAAATACACGAACATGTATACTCAAATAGTGAATATTCATTTATCAAAGTAAATGATTACAATCATAAGGCAATTGTCTTACGACACTTCTCTCATATTACTAACAAAGGACTCGTCGCCGCCTCCTACCGGCCACCCGACCTCCCTATCTCTCGCCGAATATCACCACAAAGGAGAGGAGACTTTCCTCTTCTTGTCTAGTGGGGCTTGATCTCGGTGAGCTTGACGAAGAGAGGAGAAAACAAGAGTTCTCGCAACTCTTGTTGCTGTGACCTAGGAGAGAGAAGGAGAGGAGAGAAAACTAAGCTTGGGGTTGGAGTAATTGGATTGATTAAGCCTTGGTTTCTTGATCTCATAGGGTATTTATAGGGATAAGGTAGGGACCAAGAGGAGGAGTTGGTTCTTGGCCCACTAATGGATCTAAACCCGATCCATTAATTAAGATCCATTCCACTAAAGGATCTTAATTGAACTTCCTCACCAACCCCTATATTTTCAAATAGGATCCACATATTACGAGTCGTCCATCCCCCCATGTTTAAGATCTCGTATGCCCGTTAATTAATTAAATTACTGACAATTTAAATTAATTAACTTCTGGATCCTTGATTAGTACCACTCAACCTTATCAACGTGCCGAATCAAAGCCACTTGCAGGGTTTAGTACGATGAACCTTTTGAGCTCATCAAGGGGGCATCATCATCCTGACTCACCAGGACACGGATTCTATCAATAATCATCGGCACATCATAATATTAATATTATCTCCCAACTTGTTGGGTTCTCCCGGCACCAAAACATAAAAACGCAGCGGAAACAAGAACCCTCGAGCGATCCATGCGAAAGAAAAACTCGTACAAAGTTGATCTACATCTACTTCTAAAGAAGAAATACCTTTGGAGCGTGCCCTTTGCTTATCCCGCTCGTCCAAGGTGCGCCGGATCTCTTGCACGTTCAAGTGTCCGTGCCTCTATTCGTATCCACACGGACACAATCTCTCAACTTCAGGAGAACTACCTTAGTTGTGCTAGCAACTTGAGGTAGCACGTAGAACACCAAGAACCCTACAGTAGGGTTTCGGCCAAGGAGGAAGATGAGGGAGGGAAGAAGAAAGGGAAGAAGCAAGAAAGAAGAAGACCTCATCCAAAGTCACAAGGCCCTCTTTTATACTCATCCCATGAATATGAAGTGGTTTGTATCTCTTTGGCTTCCCAATAAAGAGCACATCTTTTCATGTGGCTCTTTATCATTTCCCATGCAAGAAAAGAATCTTTTCTTTTCCCTTCATTAAACACTTTAATGAAACTCCCTTTAATCCCGACCGGGCCCCTCGGGCTTCCGACTGGTCTCCCGACACAGTCTGCCGATCTCCGACCCAGTCTGTCGAGCTCTGACCCAGTCTGCCGAGTGTCGACCTAGTCTGCCGAGTGCCGACCCAATCTGACTTCCTGAGTTCCCAACTCGGGCTCGGACTTCCCGAGTTCCCAACTCGGGCTCGGACTTCCCGAGTTCCTAACTCGGGCTCCCTAACTGACCTCCCGAGTTCCCACTCGGGCACAAGTCTCCCGAGTTCCCAACTCGGGCTCCCGAAGCATCATGTCCTTAGTGTGTGACCCAATAGGTTCTCCCGACGTTGGCAATGTGCCTAAACCCTTTAGGCACATAAGCAATGAGTGGCATCTAGCAATGCATCATTGCTACCCAAGTAACAAGAAAAGTCGAGATCCGACTAAACCTCCGTGACTATGATAGTGTATGACCTTGTCCTTCTATCCTTGATATCTAGATTGACCAATGAGGCATAGACCATATCATCCTCAATCAATCTTGTGTTTTTTGATCCCCGTGTAGACTCACTCAAACAAATGAGTTCAATATCTCATACTGACTCATTTGAGCATGGTCATGCATTTCAGTAGTCCTACTCGATCAAGGGGCCCACAAATATCACTCCCGTCATATGGGAGGGATAGATCCCATCTACATCACTCATAACCCTCCGCATAATTCATTACATACCCAGTGATCACCTTTATAGTCCACCCTGTTACGGGTGACGTTTGACGATACCAAAGTACATAACTCTTTATGTAGGGAACTGTAGTGACTTCAGGTCTAAGGACTATTCATACCAATAGTCACATGAGAAAGTCTATGACACTCATATGACAATCTATGAAACTTTCTCATGGCGGGTCATTCAGTACACATTCTCCAATGTGTACCTATGAGTCAACTTGATATCATATATCCATGACTTGTGAGCTCAAGTCATTAGTTGACCTACATGCTAGTCTTCATGCATTAATATTGTCCCTGAATATTAATGCTTGACCAGGAATAATTTAGTGTAGTGTTCTCTACATTATCTCACTATCGATTCAACCAATCGATATAATATAGATAAGAACCTACTACACAAGGACATTATTATACTTAGTCATTCGGCACAGAATACAAAGTAAATATAATAACCAAATATGCCTTTATTAATGATAGAATATGATACAAAATGCCCCTAGTCAATCATCACATAATTGGCTATAGGGCTCCTACTAACACAACTTACCGGGTCTATCGATCTAACAGAATAGATCTCGCCCATTGATAAATTAAAATAATAATAATTAATAATATATGCCCGATATTATTTTGGGATTAAGGGATCGTCCTCCATAATTTAAACTGAGGTTTTATCCAATTATCTAGTCAGTACAAATTGGATAACCTCGGGTTTTGGTCCTGCTCAATGTACTCACAACACACTAGTGTAGTTCTATGGTCAAGACCAACCACCCCTAATTACACTACAACAATCCCGATGGGTTGTCCAATTCCATCTCGGTTGTGGGCCTCTTATTTATACTAAGCAAGGGATTGATAACATGATCTTCTGTGTGATGCCACACACCATGTTATCTTCAATGCAAAGTAATTGGACTTCGTGCATGTACTAATATAAATAGGCACCTAGTGTAATTGTGATTCTCTTTTCAAAATAGGATGTTCATATAAAGATATCATGTCTTTCAGTATACACATCTTACAAGCGGCAGCAAGATGGAGGGTTCTTATCATCCTTGGTCGGCGGCAGATCATGGATAAGAACCCTTCTCCTTAGCCGTTGGCAGCGAGGAAGATGGCTCCTTCCATGGCCGGCGGCAGCACTTGGAGGAGGCTCCTACCATGGCCGGCGATAGCACTTGGAGGAGGCTCCTTCCATGGCTAGCTGTAATGACTTGAAGAGAAGGTGGTGTGTGGCTAGGTCAAATAAGAAGGGAGGTTCTTTCTTCTTATTGGGCATGCAACACCAAGAAGAGAGGCTAGGGTTGTGCAAATAAGAAGATATATGTTCTTGTGGTAGGGACAAACAATAGAGAGAAGGAAGGTGGTCTTGGTGATTCTGGATCTTGGTAGATCGTGGCCCACACGACATCCAAGAGGGAAGGGACATAAGGTAGAAGACTACGAGGTAAAGAAAGGTATATTTCTCTCTTGGCTCCCTCTTTTGCCTTATCATTTTATGTGATGTTATAATTGATTATCATGTTTAATTAATACTTTAATTAATGTTTGATAATTAATTATTGGACCCCGATAATAAACACAAAAATCGGCGATCCACTTGTCGTCTTTTCTACGGTCGATCGGTTAAGAGAATTACAAGGCTCGATCTTTTAGATTGGCTATGTTGTAATTCGAATCGATCGATACAAGTATTCTCTTAGGAAGGTTGTCGTTTGGGAGATGGGTCTCCATGGGAATAAATTTTTTTTATCCATAGACATGGAGAGGTCTCTCAAGGACGACAAAGTATTCGCTGAGGAAACCCACCAAGTCATACCCATCAATTGATATCTGAGCAAGGTTTTCCAATTTTGTGTGTTTAAGATTCGGTTACTCTTTTGCACATTGTCATATTTTTTATTTTTGCTGGATGATATGTGGTTGTGCCTAGGCAAACTCATTGTTGCAGGCACTAGATTCCAACTTATCATGGCTAAAATAATAGTTGTATATGATTGATTGTGCATTTTTGTAATTAATTACATCCTTGAGGTTGACGAGGCTAGATAGATATTTAATTTTTGTAATTAAATATGACACATGTTTAGCCGAGCATTTATTTGCTTTCGATCTAGATATTATGTACACTATGTTGGTGTCGGGTTTTAATAATGGAAAAGGGTTCATAATTTAAGGTTATATTGTGATCTAATGAACTTGTTTAAGTGCGCAGGAAAAGTCCTAGGTAAGCTAGGCACGAAGTCCTGGTTCATAGAATTGGGCAATAAGTCCTGGCCGAGGGTTGGGCAATAAGTCCTGGTCGTGGATTGGGCACGAAGTCTTGGTTCATGGAATTGGGCAATAATTCCTAGCCGAGAGCTGGGCACCGAAGACCTGACCGAGGGTTGGGCAATAAGTCATGGTCGTGGATTGGGCACGAAGTCCTGATCCGGAAGATCGGGCAAAAGTCCAACCGGAGGAGCCGGTTGGCGAAAGGTAATTCTCCTGAGAAGAGTAGGCGAGGACGCGTTCCCCGAAGAGGGGACATTAAGCGTCGGTTCAACCTAGGGTTCCATTTGGGAAGCCCAAAGTCAGAGCCAAGACAACGCAGGCTGTTAATTGAACCTAATTTATCTATTACTTGTCTTGTGGAACTAACCCTAGTTGCAGGAACGAAGGTTAAAGTTCTGTGCATCCCAGGCGCCTGAATGGAGTCAGGCGCCCGAGCATACAGGCGCCCCAGAAGGTTGTTTTCCAGCAGTCTGCGAAGCTAGCCTCCAAGTCAGCAAAGGAGGCGCTCGTGAGCATATAGGCACCCCAGTCGTCTCAGGCGCCCTAGTTGAAGGGATAAGCGCTGGCCAAGTCTGCGGATGAGGATTCGCGTAGAAGGGCACACGTGTCATGCACCCCATTCAACACAGGTGCCCAGACGACAATATATAAAGGGGTTCACCCCCTTGCTTCCAGACAACACTTCTTTCAATGCAATACTCAAGCGCTCTGCTCTAACGTCTCCGTGCTCAAGCTTCAAGCGCCAACGACGACTTGCTGCTCCGATCTTCATGTCATTTCCCGGTCGTCGGTATTTGTTTAATTTAATTTAATTTCTTCTATTCAATTCTGTATTCGTGCCTTAAAGTTTGTAACATTTTCCCGAATTATAGAATTGCCCAACGTAAACGGTCAAGGACCTGGGCCTTGAAGTAGGAACCGATCTAGACTCTGAACTAAGTAAAACCAAGTGTGTTAGCATTGTGTGATATCTCCGCTGTGTAAAATTCTTTTTAATTACGAAAAAGTTTTATCGATATTCACCCCCCACTATCGATTCTAAACGATTCCACAAGTGGTATCAGAGCGGGTGGCTCAAATCTGGTGCAACCACCGATTGAGCAATTTTTCGGATTTCGCTTTTAAAATATATTTTTTTCGTTCATAATTTTATTCGTTAATCGAGGTTGGTGCAACACCACTCAATTTGTTTTTATTATTAGTTTTGCTACCGCACTATTAATCCAAGACTTAGTCTTGGGACATAGTTTTTTTTTGTAAATTTTTCAGATTAAGTTCGATGACCATGCAATAAGGCTACAACACCGCCAGACCACCACTCTTCTCAGGAGAAGACTTCTCCTATTGGAAGAGTAGGATGGAGGTCCACCTGAAAACTCAGGTAGACATGTGGATAATCATCCAGTCCGGATTGGAGATTCCCAAGAATGCACAAGGCGAGGTGCAAGGCTACACAGAGTGGGACGGACTACTCAAGAAGAAAATCGAGGCAGACGCAAAGGCCACACAAACATTGCAATGTGGCTTAACCAAGGAAGAGCTGAACTGCGTCGGACCCTTCAGCAGCGCAAAGGAGCTATGGAACAAATTAATTGAACTGCACGAAGGTACGTCAGATACGCTGATCAGTAAAAGAGATCTGCTACTCAACAGGCTCTACACCATCAAGATGCACAATGGTAAAACAACAGCATAACTCCACGCAAGAATCCAAGAACTGATGAACGGGTTGCATACAATAGGTCATAAGGTGGAAAACCGTGACCTAATAAGGTATACTCTGAACTCGTTCCCAAGAAACGGATTGTGGGCATCTATGGTGGATGCCTACAAGGTTTCTAGGAACCTTTCTGAAATTAAGCTCGATGAATTATTCTTAGAATTAGAATTACATGAGTAAACTAATACTACAATGGTTGAGAAAAGTATAGCTTTTGTTGCAGGAAAAACTCAAGGAAGATCACAAAAGAAGAAGCAACAACCAATACCCGAGTCTGACTCAGATTCGGAGTCTGACGACGATGGAGTAGATCATCCAAAACTGGTCCAGTTGGCTCGTGACTACTACAAGGTGCTTAAGAATCAAACGAGCAAAAAGAAGATGACTCAGAAGAAGGATGATCTAGCTGAACCTTCAACAAGCTAGAAGAATAAAAGCAACGTAACGTGTTACGAGTGCAACAAGAAGGGTCATTTCAAATCGGAGTGCCCCAACCTGAAGGAAAACAAGAATGCTCAGAAGAAGAAGGCACTGCAAGCCACATGGGATGAATCATCCTCAAAAGAAGAAGAAGAGGCTCCACACTCCAACTTCCTCGCGTTGACCGCCTCAGAAGACATCGACTCCAGAACAGAATTAGAACCTAATGAAGCCGTCGGCACCGGATAGCTGTTGATCTCGAAGGACGGACATATTACGGTAAGAGGTTATCCTGAATCGGAGCTTTATAATCTTATTTCGTACTTGTCACGCAAGTTGGCGAAAGCTAACATCCGGTTTGAAACCCTCCAATAGGAAGTCAAACTTTTGAAAGAGGAAGTCAACTTGAGTTCCGTAACCGAGTCAGTTCAAGAAGGAACCTCGACTCAAGTTCAAAAGCTTGAGGAAGAGAATTCCTCCTTGAAAACTCAAGTCAAGGAACTCATAGTCGCATTAGAATGATTCACTTCAGGTTAAAAGAATCTTGACATGATTCTTGGAAAATAGAAGTCAGTTCTAAATCAATCTGGATTAGGCTATCAAACCAACTAGCGACAATGATCTTATTATTGTGTATTGAACCAATCTAGAACCCAAGTCCAAGCATGGGTCCCTAAGCTATGTTTGAGCAACCAGGCTGGACCAAACCAACATTGGATCCCCAAGGACAAGATTCACATCTTGCCTAACCCTTATCGAGGCTTCAGTCCAGGTGGAGCCAATATAAAAACCATTTTTATACTTAAATAACTTCTTTTCATGCTTGATGATTGTTTATTTATTTTATATTATTCTACTTAGACTTAGGAATGGTTAGTTAAGGATAAGACTTACTTGAAACATGAATAACATAGTATTAGGTGGAGGTGAGATGATAGTACATTAGGGAAGCCTGTCTAAAGAGTGAAGTAGGGTAAGGCATACCCTATTTGGTCTGTTTAGTCTGGTGGAACTAGCCGAAGCTACCTCTCCAAATCCTAAACTAGTTAGACTAGAGTTTCTAAAAAAGGAATTTGAAAATGAACTTTCGGTAAATGACTTTGTTTAGGAAAGGGTTGTTGATCCAATAAAGCTACGGCCAAAGAAGGCCTCTGTGCCTCGCCAAGACCTGGAAGCCAATTATCGAAACTTACTTTTAAATTACTATTTGATAAACTTGAATTTAACACAAGTTTTAATGAAATCTTAGATTTAACATAAAATCAAAGATAAAAATAATACATCTCACAAAACAGATAAGGAAACCTGTTTTGTCACTTAGAATTGGGTGAGATGTCTAGGACCTAATAATGTAGTCCAACCCAACCAATCAAAATTAATTCTACATTTTTCAAAATTAACGCTACAATATTTTTCAAAGTTAATTCTACATTTTCAAAATTATCTCTACACTTTCAAAATTAATTCTATATTTTTCAAAATTAATTCTACACTTAACATTTTCAAAATTAATTTTAAACTTATCATTTTCAAAATCAATTTTACACTAAACATTTATTTAATCAAAATTTCACCTAAGATTTTTTCAAATTTAATTTCAAAATAAATTCAACTCATACTGAAAACCTGTCTCACAAAAGAAACCCTATAAGGTCAACGTGCTTAATAACCTTAGATATGAGTGAGACAGATTAGACAGTGAAATTCAATTCTATCTATCCTTACTTCTACATAAATGGATCCAAATCGAATATACTTTATGTGTAGGAACATAATGATTTGGACCAGTGGATGTTGGATAGTGGATGCTCCAGACACATAACTGGGGATAAATTGAAGTTCACCAAAATTAAGTTCAAAAACTTAGGCTCAGTGGCATTTGGCAACAATGTCATACTTAAAGTAATTGGGTCAGGTAATATTGAACTAAACTTAGATTTTATTATTAAAAAGGTGTTATTGGTTAAAAACTTTAAGTTTAATTTACTTAGCATTTGCCAACTGTGTGATACTGGTTATATTGTTACCTTCACCAATTCTGACTGCCCGATTAGGAATCTAGAAGACTCAGAAGTTACACTTAAGGGCAGTAGGAAAAATAATGTTTACACAATCAATCTACCCGTAATACCTAAATGTTTTCTAACTCAACTAGAAGAAACCAATCTATGGCATAGAAGACTAGGTCACACCCATACTAAATTAATTTCAAAACTAACTCAACTTGGATTGGTTAAAGGTATACCTAAAATCAAAAATATTGAAAATACCATCTGTAATTCATGTCAACAAGGTAAATAAACCAAGTCAACCCATAAATCAACCCAGTCAGACTTAACCCAAGCCACACTTGAGCTTCTACATCTAGACCTATTTGATTCACATGGAGCCAAGTCACTAAGCAGAAATCGGTACTACTTAGTAATTATTGACGATTACTCTAGGTTAACTTGGGTTAGATTCTAAAAAATCAAAGACGAAACATTTAACTCATTTAATAATTTGTGCAAGATGATTGAAAATCAAAATGACACAAAAATTAAAAGACTTAGGAGTGACCACGGGGGAGAATTTGAAAATCAGAGATTTGAGAAATTTTGTAAAATTAATGGGTACGTCCATGAATTTTCCTGTCCTAGAACTCCCCAACAAAATGGAATAGTTGAGAAAAAGAATAGAATCATTCAGGAAGCTACTAGGATCATGCTCAACGAATACAACCTAACTAATCAATTTTGGGCACAAGCGGTAAATACAGCATGTTATATTCAAAATAGGGTCTTAATAAATAGAAGACACAACAAGACCCCTTATGAAATTTATTATCACAGACTACCAAATTTACATTATTTAAGGGGTTTTAGGTGTAAAGTACACATTTTAAATACTAAAGATTATCTAGGTAAATTTCAATCAAAGTCAGCCCCAGGGTTCTTTCTAGGATATTCAACAAGTAGAGTATATAGGGTCTACAACAAACAAACCCTTAAAATTCAAGAAACCACAAACTTAATATTTGATGAAGAAATTGTAACAAAACCTACTGTTAAACAAAATCCAAACAACTCAAATCTTGATCAAGAAGATATTGAACCATTAATTGAACCATTCACTGAACTATCAATTGAACCAACCACTGAGGCATCAACTGAACCAATAGTTGAACCAACCCATGTAGTTGAACCGATCACTGAACCAAATCTATCAGCCGGACCTGAGGCTGAACCTAGTTCTAGGAGAACTAAGAAACCCAGACTAAATCAAATCTTGGGTGATCCAACCTTAGGGGACAAAATGAGGTCTTCCTATAGAAATCATAGTCAAATTGCCCTAATTTCAAAAATAGAACCTAAGACTGTAGAAGAAGCCCTACCCGACCTAGATTGGATCATTGCAATGCAAGAAGAACTAGCCCAATTTGAGAGAAACCAAGTCTGGGACTTAGTACCTAAACCTGAGGGTAAGTCAGTTATAGACACTAAATGGGTATTTAGAAACAAGCTAAATGATCAAGGGGAGATTGTGAGAAACAAATCTCTCTTAGTAGCTAAAGGGTTTAGTCAAGTCGAAGGGCTAGATTATGATGAAACTTATGCTCCCGTAGCCAGACATGAGTCAATTAGGATGTTACTAGCTTTTGCAACCCATAGAGGTTTAAAACTATACCAAATGGATGTCAAGTCTGCCTTTCTTAATGGGTTCACAAAAGAAGAAGTGTATATAGGGCAGCCCCCAGGATTTGAAGACTTAGACAATCCTGAGTATGTGTTCAAACTTAGGAAAGCCCTTTATGGGTTAAAACAAGCACCTAGGGCCCGGTACGAAATACTGTCAACCTACTTGATTTCTAAGGAATTTAACCAAGGCCAAATTGACTCAACCTTATTTGTTAAAACCTTAGAAAAAAGACATATTTATAGCTCAAATCTACGTAGATGACATAATTTTTGAGTCAACTAATTCTAACTTTTTAAAAGACTTTGCTAAAATTATGGAGAGTGAGTTTGAAATGAGCTTGGTAGCTGAACTAAACTTTTTCATAGGCCTCCAAATAAAACAAACCAGGGATGGCAACTATGTTCATCAATCCAAATATGCAAGAGAATTAATTAAGAAATTTAAAATGGAAAACTCTAAAAGTTTAGGTACTCACATAGCCACAAATGTCAAAATAGACAATGACCCTGAAGGCAAATCAGTTGACTTAAAATTATACAGAAGCATGATAGGTAGTTTATTATACTTAACTGCTAGTAGACTCGACATTCTGTTTGCAGTAGGAATGTGCGCTAGATACCAAACCTGTGCTAAGGAATCTCACATAGTAGCCCTAAAAAGAATCCTTAGGTACATTAAGGGTACCCTAAATGTAGGTATCTGGTATCCTAGGACTTCCAACTTTGAATTATCAGGATACTCTGACTCAGACTATGCCGGTTACAAACTAGATAGAAAGAGTACATGTGGAAGTTGTCAACTATTAGGATAAAGTCTAGTCAGCTAGTGTAGTAGAAAGCAACACTGTGTAACCTTATCCACAACTGAAGCAGAGTTTGTTGCCTTAAGAGAGTGTGTTGCACAACTTTTATGGATGATGCACACTCTTAAGGACTTCTAGCTAGACTATGTTCAAACCAAAGTGTTCATTAACAACATAAGTTCGATCAATCTTACGAAAAACCCTATTCATAACTCCCGAACCAAACACATTGAAGTAAAACATCATTTTGTTAGGGATCACGAAGCCAAGGGCGAAATCGTACTTATGCATGTGGACTCGAAATCTAATCTAGCCGACATCTTTACCAAACCCTTACTTGAGTCTGAGTTTAGCTTACTAAGAAGGCGGTTAGGGTTGTGCTTAGTAGAATAGGATTGTTTCTAATTTTTTTTTAAATTTTTTTTCAAAGAATTCTTTTCTTAATTTTGTTGAAATTAAAATTGTTTTCCGACTTAAATTTTTTGAAAAATTACACCCTTTAAAAACTAGGGTTTTCTACGCAATGGATTCTAGGCTTTAACCCTAGAATTGCATGCTCCTACAAATCTAGAAGCCAGCATCTCACATGCACCTTAAGACACTTTGATTGATAACCTAGACTGGGTTGAGATGCTTAGATCTATGCCTTGACTCAAGATGCTTTAAGTCAGTGCATCTAGAGTAGTTGGGGCGATAAATACATTTGAACAGCAATCAAGCTAAGTGTTTAAGCTTAAAAAATCTAACTTGATCAAATCACTTAACTTGACTAACCCTAGTGAAAGCTGCTGTTATATAATAGTCAGTAAGTAACTAACTAGGTAGATAGGACCCGAACGAGTTCAATTTAGTTGGGTTGATTCTTTTTGTTGCTTGGACTCACTAGAATTGGTTCAATATGAGTTCAAATTTTTTTTCAAAATAAATTAGCTTTGATTCGCAAGTGTTTATTTCGAACAGTATTTTTTTTGATATATAACAAAGGGGGAGAGTAGAAAAAAATTAATTTTTAAAAAAGTAAAATTAAAATTTCAAGTGCATTAAATTTTCAAAGAGCAAATTTTTTTTGCAAAAATGTTTTAAGAGCAATTTTATTTTTGCAAAAGTCTTAAAGTACTTTTAAAAATATTTACGTTGCAAAATATTTTTTAAATGCACAATGTTGTTAAGTACAAAATATTTTTAAGTGAACAATATTTTCAAGTATTTTTCAAAGTACTAATTTTTTTAAGTGAAAAATGTTTTTCAAGTACAAAATACAAAATATTCTTTTAAATATTTTCAAAGTACATAATACTTTTTCTAAGTGCAAAATATTTCTATGTGCAAATTTTTTTTCAAAATATTTCTAAGTTGCAAAATATTTCTAAGTGTAAAATTATTTTTGCAAAGTATTTCTAAGGGCAAAGTATGTTTATTAAGTACAAACATTTTAAGAGAAGCTAAAATTCCTTTTTCAGAAAAATTTATTAATCTTTTCAAAAAGGGTATCCTAACTTTTTTTCAAACTTCAAAAGTTTTGCAAAATATACTTGGTCAAAATTTGTTGATCTTTATTACACAAAAAAAAGGACTTTAACTTTTTCCTCAAAAAGGGTACACTTAAACTGTTTTGAAAATCTGTATATCTTTGAAAGCTTCAGGGGGAGAATCTCTAATTCAGGGGGAGCTTAGTGCATATTTTTCAAACTTGGTTTTCTTATAAGAGAGGAAAAATAAACATGTTTGTTTGAAATACCTGCTTTGAATGTTTTAACTTAACTTTTAAACTAGGTTGCCATAAATCAAAAAGGGAGAGATTGTTGGTGCCAGAAGCACCAAGATTGAACCTGGGTTTTGATAATGGCAAAGAGTTCATAAGTTAAGGTTATATTGTGATCTAATGAACTTGTTTAAGTGCGCAGGAAAAGTCCTAGGTAAACTAGGCACGAAGTCCTGGTTCGTAGAATTGGCCAATAAGTCCTGGCCGAGGGCTGGGCACCTAAGACCTGACCGAGAGTTGGGCAATAAGTCCTGGGCATGGACTGGGCACGAAGTCCTGGTTCGTGGAATTGGGGAATAAGTCCTGGCCGAGGGCTGGGCACCGAAGACTTGACTGAGGGTTGGGCAATAAGTCCTGGTCATGGACTTGGCACAAAGTCCTGATTCGGAAGATCGAGCAAAAGTCCAACCCGAGGAGCCGGTTGGCAAAAGGTAAATTTTCCTGAGAGGAGTAGGCGAGGACACGTTCCTCGAAGATGGAACATTAGGCGTCGGTTCGACCTAGGGTTCCATTTGGGTAGCGCAAAGTCAGAATCAAGACAATGTAGGATGTTAATTGAACCTAATTTATCTATTACTTATGTTGAGGTTCTAACCCTGGTTGCAGGAACGAAGGTTGATGTTCTCTGCATCCCAAGTGCCTAAATGGAGTCTGTCGCCCGAGCATATAGGCACCCCAGAAGGTTATTTTCCAGCAGTCTGCGAAGCTAGCCTCCACGTCAGCAAAGGAGGCGCTCGTGAGCATACAGGCTCCCCAGTCGCCCCAGGCGCTCTAGTTGAAGGGATAAGCGCTGGCCACATCTACAGATGAGGATTCGCGCAGAAGGGTACACGTGTCAAGTGCCCCATTCAACGCAGGCGCCCCAGATGACAGTATATAAAGAGGTTCACCCCTTGCTTCCAGATAACACTTCTTTCAACGCAATACTCAAGCGCTCTGATCTAACGTCCCCGTGCTCATGCTTCAAGTGCCAACGACAACCCGCTGCTCCAATCTTCAAGCCATTTTTCGATCGTCGGTATTTGTTTAATTTAATTTAATTTCTTATATTCAATTCTGTATTCGTGCCTTAAAGTTTGTAACATTTTTCCGAAATATAGAATTGCCCAACGTAAATGGTCAAGGACCGTGAGCCTTGGAGTAGTAGCCGATCTAGACTTCGAACCAAATAAAACTGTGTGTGTTAGAATTGTGTGATATTTCCGCTACATAAAGTTCTTTTTAATTCCGAAAAAGTTTTATCGATATTCACCCCTCTCTATCGATTCTAAACGATCCCACACACTCCTTCGTGGAGTATAGGATCGTTGGATGTAAATAATTAGCTAGCCATCTCAGCTCGGAGATCCCTTCAATGGTGGCTTGCGCATGGTGTAGGGAGGAGCGGACGAGGTGAAGACCCGACTGGAGGCACATTGGAGACCAAGGCCATGATAGTTGGAAAAATCTAGGATTTGTCTTATTTGTTGCTTTGGTTATGTGCTTGTTGTGTGTGTGCATGAAAAATTCCTCACATTAAATAACTAAGTGGGAGAGGGACCCTAAGGGTCCCGTGACCTCCATTACAATTTGACAAGTGATACGAACAAGCCCGCGCCTCAGCTCTGAGTGCCTTCCTCCACAACGGATAAGCTTATTCTGCGGATCACTGGGTCAGAAAAGATTATAGAAAGTTATTGAAGAGAGTGTGATTTTCCCCAATGGAAGACACATAATCAGAAATAATTTTCTTAGTGTCGGGTAATGGTGAACACTTAGATGCAAATATTAGTATCTTCTCCAACGGAGTCACTGCTATTATTTGTAGGGCCGAAATGAACCAACTATTAATTTTATTTGTCAAAAAGTTAAGTTGACAAGATAATAATATTAATGGGTAAAACCTCCTCTAACGAATGTAGAATTCGTATACGTCCACAATAACGTTGTTGATGCAGTCTGGCCCTGATTCTTATTTTGGTGTTGACACCGATTTTAGTTTAGGTGGATGATGTTTGATTATGATTAAGTCCTGATCAGGGATCAGGCATGGTATGGAAAATCCTAGTCTGGAGGGCTAGGTGTTGGAAAATCCTAATCTGGAGGGTTAGGTGTTGAAAATCCTAGCATGGAGGGCTAGGTGTATGAAAAGTCCTAATTCGGAAGAGGTGCGTGAAAAGTCCTAGCATGGAGGGCTAGATGAAAAGTCCTAACATGGAGGGTTAGGTGCAAATTTCCATCTTGGAGGATTAGGTGAAAAAGTCCTGGCTTGGAGGGTCAGGTGCCTAGCTTGGAGGGCTAGGTTGGATGATGTTCTAACTCGGAAGGGTTGGGTGAAAAGTCCTAGCTTGGAGGCCTAGGTGAAAAGTCCTAGCTTGGAGGGCTAGGTGAAAAGTCCTAACTTGGAGGGTTAGGTGTAAATTCCCAACTTGGAGAGTTAGATGGAAAAATCCTTAGCTTGGAGGGCTAAGGTGGATGAATCCCTAGCTTGGAGGGCTAGGTTTGAGTCCCTGGATCGGTCTGGTGACCGATCAGGGACATTGGCATGCTGCTCCTTCGTGGATCGATCTGGTGACCGATCCAGCGATGTCTGATCGGACTGGTGACCGATCAGGGAGCGCACAGTGAGGTTGGGAACCTACTGTGTGGCTCCTGATTAGTCCGGTAACCGATCAGGGAGCAGGCTGCTTCCTTGCTGCCTTGCCCCTGATCGGTCTGGTGACCGATCAGGTAGAGGATAGTGAGTGAGTTCCCTTGCTGATCAAGTCCTGGATCGGTCTGGTGACCGATCAGGGACTTAGGATCTGATTAAAAAATCACTGTTCATCTGTCCTGATCGGTCTAAGTGACCGATCAGGCTTCACTCTGATCGGTCTGGTGACCGATCAGGCTTCACTCTGATCGATCCGGTGATCGATCAGGCCTGTGTTGCCATAAGAGCTGGGAGTCTCAGCAAAGCAATAGATCGGTCTGGTGACCGATCCACAAGCCCTGGATTGGTCCGGTGACCGATCACTTTAATTCAAATTGTGTTGTCAGACGCTCTGAACATATCCGATTCTCTGCGCGTCACTTCTGAATCTTGATTTACTGCTTGATATGCTGCTCTAACACTCTGATTAAGCTGCAGGTGACAGGGGAGGATTCAAACACTCAAGGAGAAGTCAATGGAGACTTTCCTTGGAGTAGGTTTGTCCGTTTTCCATCACAGGTTGCAACGGTCGAGCTGCAGACTGGAACTGAGACTGGAGCTTGACTGAGGGAAGCTCAGGGAGTCCAGGGATAGCTCAGTGGTAGCTGGCGTTGGTAGATGAGCAGCTGGGAGCTGCAGGGATGGTGTCATCTGATGCTTGGTGGAGAAACAAAAGGGAGAAGAAGACTTCGGCTGAAGCAGAGAAGTGTTCGACAGTTTTTCTGTGTTGAGCTTGTTGATGTTCTTGCTGCGCCTTGTGTTTCTCCACGACTTCCTTGCTGTGTTCCTGAAGTCTTCATCATTTTGAGCAAGCAACCGCAATCGAGAAGCAACCAACTCTTACGTGTGTGCTAGGAGGAATGAACAAGGGGCTTGGAGTCCAACAGTGAGAAGACACGAAGGAGGGAGTCCTTGCGTGAGATCGTCGCTGGGTGGAGCTCAGGATATGCTCGCTGTGTTATTGTCCTTGCTAGGTGCTGAGTAAGAGTTTTTCTCTGTGTTTCATTAAGCTTAAATCTGTATCCTTGTTTGAAACGCTGTGGAGAGGTTTTTCCACCGAGAAGGAGGTTGCGTTATATCCGGTGAACACCGGGGCTTGATCTGCCGACGATCAAGGGATCGCCCACCTTAAGGGCACGCCAAGGAGTAGGGGCAAGTTATCCCAGAACCTTGTAAACCCTCTTGTTAGCGACTTTGGTAGTTGTTCTTGTTTGCTTTCATTTCTATTTTGTTTACTGCACTGCTTCCTTTCTTTTGCTTCTTCCGCTGTGCTACTGATAAGTTGAGTGCAGAAACCTCACAAGTGTTTAAAGTCAAAGAGATTGGCTATATTCACCCCCCTCCCCCTCTCTAGCCATCCGTTTCCAACAAGTGGTATCAGAGCTTGGGGCTCTGTTTATGACTTAACATCCAAGAGTTATCAACAAGATGGCGTTGAGAGAAGGCTTCTCCACCACCCGACCTCCATTCTTTGATGGCGCTGATTTCCAATATTGGAGATCGAAGATGGAATATTACTTGAAGATGGACATCCACACTTGGTTCGCGGTGAAGGAGGTATTCACCCCTCCTAAGGATGACGAAGGCAATGAGCTTGAGTCGTGGAGGTGGACTGCTGAACAAACTCGGAAGAGTGAAGCCGACGCGAAGGCGGTTGTCACTCTACAATGTGGCATGAACAAAGACCAACTCATCAAGGTTGGTCCTTTCACAAGTGCAAAGGACTTGTGGAACAAACTCATTGAGCTTCACGAAGGCACCCAAGACTCTAGAATCGCAAAGAGGGACTTGTTCCTCAATCAACTTCAAAATCTCTCCATGAAGGAGAATGAGTCAGTAAGTGAGCTTCATAGCCGGTTCAAGAAAGTCCTCAATGGGCTTCATTCAATTGATGAAAAGGTCGAGAATCGCGACCTTGTGAGGTATGTCTTGAAAGTATTTCCAAGGAATGCTTTGTGGTCATCCATGGTGGATGCCTACAAAGTGTCCAAGGATCTATCTATTGTAAAGTTAGATGATTTATTTTGTGAGATGGAATTGCATGAAATGGCTAACAAAGGCCCCAAGGAGAAGGGGATTGCCTTAGTTGCAGGGGACCGGTCAAACAAGAAGAAGAAGGAGAAGAAGAAGGAGAAGGAGGTCTCTTCGTCTTCATCCTCTTCCGAATCCGAGTCCGATTCCGAGGAAGATGGCAGCGGCTCTTCTTCCTCCAAGATGGCGAACTTTGTGAGGAGAATGATGCGAAGGAATCGACGTTTCAAGAGTAGAGGAAACTCTTGTGAATCCAAACTTGATAAGACTAATGCACCTTGTTTTGAGTGTGGTAGAAAAGGGCAATTCAAGAATGAATGTCCGAAACTGAAGAAGAAGGAAGAGAAATGCAAAAGAAAAGAAGAGAAATCCAAGAAGAAGATGAAGGCCTTGAAGGTCACTTGGGATGAGTCATCCTCAAGCTCATCCGATGAAGAGAAGGAGGAGAAGAGCACAAGGCAAGTGGCACTCATGGCTCTTGGAGAGGAGAGCAATGATGAATCTTCAAGCTCCTCAAACGCGGCTTCATCATCTTCGGATGATGAAGATGTAACTTCTCCCGAGCTTGAAAAGTGTTGTAGAGCAATTGCATGTTTAACTAGTATGCTTAAGAAATCAAAGAATAAGGTTAAAGCATTGCAATTAGAAATTGATCAATTGAAAGTATCTAGGGATGATAACATTGATAATTTACATGTTGAATTGCTAGAAGATGAAATTAAATCATTGAAACATGAGATTGAAAAGTTGAAATCCTCTAAGGTTGAGGAAGTCAATAATTTGCATGATGAATTGCTAATAAAGGAAAACCAATCATTAAAGAGTGAAGTTGAGAAGCTCAAGAATATTCTTGAGAAGTTCTCAACTAGCTCTAAGACCCTAGATATGATCCTAAATGCCCAAAGGGCAGTTTACAATAGGGTCGGTATTGGTTACCGTCCTAAGGAACCGTCATTTGTGTCTCGCATGTCTAGGACTGATATGAGACAATCTAGGACACCCAAAATCCAAAAGAAAATGGTCAAGGCATGGGTGCCTATGTCATGTTTAGTTGATGCTTTAGGTCCAAAGGTTTGGGTACCTAAAACTTCTATTTTTCGAATTGTGTAGGTTATGATTGAGGGGGAGCATCTATCAACTTGGTTCGTTGATAGTGGATGCTCCAAATACATGACCGGGGATAGATCATTGTTTACCACATTTCACAAGAAAAGTAGAGGTAATGTATCATTTGGTAACAATGGTAGTCTTAAGGTCATAGGGATAGGAGACATTCAAATATCCGAATGTCTTAGAATTTCAAATGTCCTTGTAGTCAAGGGGATAAAATTTAATCTCCTAAGTGTGAGTCAATTGTGTGACACGGGTTACACAATTGACTTACAACTAAGTCAATGTCTAGTTAGACAAAATGACACCTTGGACACGGTACTAGTAGGAGCAAGAGTAGACAATATTTATCAAGTTTNAACTTGGTTCGTTGATAGTGGATGCTCCAAACACATGACCGGGGATAGATCATTGTTTACCACATTTCACAAGAAGAGTAGAGGTAATGTATCATTTGGTAACAATGGTAGCCTTAAGGTCATAGGAATAGGAGACATTCAAATATCCGGATGTCTTAGAATCTCAAATGTCCTTCTAGTCAAGGGGATGAAGTTTAATCTCCTAAGTGTCAGTCAATTGTGTGACACGGGTTACACAATTGACTTCCAACCAAGTCAATGTCTAGTTAGACAAAATGACACTTTGGACACGGGTACTAGTAGGACCAAGAAGTAGACAATATTTATCAAGTTTCTTTTTAAAAGTGCTACTAATGCTCTTGCTAAGTGTTTCATGTCAAAAGAAGAAGAGTCCACACTTTGGCACCGGAGGCTAGCACATGTGAACATGAAGAACATCCGGGAAGTTGGCCAACAAGGGACTAGTTCGAGGTTTACCGAGCATCAAGTATGGAAAAGATAAATTATGTGATGCGTGTCAAATAGGTAAGCAAACAAAATCTGCACATAAAGGTAAAAGCACTGTAAGTACTTCCAAAGCTTAGATTTACTTCACATGGATTATTTGATTGTAGCACTATCATATCATTGAATGGAAGTAGATATTGCTTTGTTATCATTGATGATTTTACTAGATATACTTGGACTTACTTTTTAAAACATAAGGATCAAACCTTAGATATTTTCATTTCTTTTGTAGAAGGGTTGAAAATGAGAAATCATCAACAATTAAGACAATAAGAAGTGATCATGGAGGTGAATTTCAAAACCAAAGGTTTCTAGAATTTTGTCAAGATAAGGGTTATAGACATGAGTTCTCTACTCCTAGGACACCACAACAAAATGGTGTTGTAGAGAGGAAGAACCGTGCACTTCAAGAGGCTGCACGAAGCATGTTTAATGAGTACTCACTCCCGAGTTACTTATGGGCTGAAGCTGTTAATACAGCTTGCTATGTGCAAAACCGAGTTCTCGTCCATAGGTTTTTAGGAAAGACTCCCCATGAACTTTGGTTTGGGAAACCACCTACGGTTAAACATCTTAGGGTGTTTGGTTGTAAGGTGTTCATCCTAAACACTAAGGATCACCTTGGAAAGTTCACGGCAAAAGCTGATGAAGGGATACAAGTCGGGTACTCCCTCGTTAGTAAAGCCTACCGAGTCTACAACAAGAGAACTAGACTAGTTGAAGAGTCTTCTGATGTGGTTTTTGAGGAAGTTCCAAAACCAATTGACCAGTCAGAAAATGTAGAAGGAGTTCAACTCGAACTTAGGAGACTAAGTTTGAATGATTCTCCAAGTATTGTTGATGGTGATGAGTCTGATGACGGTGAGCCTAGACAACTCATTGATCAGCTGGACCCTGAGGCTGAATTCGTGTCTAGTGAACCTATTCAAGAAACACCACCAACACCAAGACAAACGAGATTAGCCTCTAGTCATCCCCAAGACCAAATTGTTGGAGACATCCATCAAGGGGTTAGGACTAGATCATTCTTCAGGAATGAGGCTAATGAAGTTGCTCTAATTTCCGAAATTGAACCTAGAAAAATTGATGAAGCATTAAATGATCCCGATTGGATTATTGCAATGCAAGATGAACTAGGTCAATTTGAGAGGAGTCAGGTTTGGGACTTAGTCCCTAGACCTAAGAAGACCACTATTATTGGAACTAAATGGGTCTTCAAAAACAAATTAAACCACAAGGGAGAAATCATTAGAAACAAGGCACGCTTGGTAGCCAAGGGCTACAGTCAAGTTGAAGGTCTTGATTATGATGAGACTTATGCTCCCGTGGCACGATTAGAGTCCATCCGATTGATGCTTGCATTTGCAGCACATCGAGGCTTCAAACTATTTCAAATGGACGTCAAATCGGCATTCCTAAATGGTTTGATTATGGAAGAAGTCTATGTCGAACAACCTCCAGGGTTTGAAAGTACCGAATATCCAAACCACGTGTACAAGCTCAAGAAGGCACTCTATGGCCTTAAACAAGCACCCCGGGCTTGGTATGAGCGGTTGTCAACATTCTTGATTGAAAAGGACTTCATTAGAGGTCAAATAGACCCTACACTATTTCTACGAAGAGATGGTGACAATATATTTGTAGCCCAAGTGTATGTCGATGACATAATTTGTGGCTCAAACAACAAGGGCTATTTACGTGAATTTATTGGTCACATGGAGAGTGAGTTCGAAATGAGTCTAGTGGGAGAGTTGACTTTCTTCCTTGGACTAGAAATCAAGCAAACTCGCGATGGTATCCATGTGCACCAATCGAAGTATACACATGAAATGCTTCGAAAATTCAATATGAGTGATTCAAAAGAGGTAACCACTCCCATGGCCACAAACACAAGATTAAACAATGATGAGAGTGGTAAACCCGTTGATCTAACTCAATATCGAAGCATGATAGGTAGTTTGCTATACCTTACAGCTAGTCGACCAGATATATTATTTGCTGTAGGGATGTGCGCTAGATATCAAGTCTGTGCCAAGGAATCTCATCTAATTGCTGTTAAGCGAATTTTGAGATATCTCAAGGGCACAATTGGTGTAGGTCTTTGGTATCCCCGTACCGAATCTTTTGATTTGATGGGCTATACGGATTCCGACTACGCTGGATGTAAGTTGGACCGGAAAAGCACTAGTGGGGGCTGCCAATTCCTAGGTTCGTCTTTAGTAAGTTGGTCGAGTCGGAAGCAACATTGTGTTGCTCTTTCCACTACCGAGGCAGAATATATCGCCATGGGAGAGTGTATATCACAATTGTTGTGGATGATCCACACCTTAGAGGACTATGGATTGGGTTACAAGGGTGTGCAAGTGTTATGTGATAACATTAGCACAATTAACTTAACCAAGAATCCGGTCCATCACTCTAGGACAAAACATATTGAAGAAAGACATCACTTCATTAGGGATCATGTAGCTAGGGGGAACATCATACTCTCACATGTAGAGTCAAAGTCAAACCTAGCTGACATTTTCACTAAACCACTTCCCGAAAGTGAATTTAGTTTCCTAAGACGGGAATTGGGAATGTGTCGCGCTTCATGATGTTCAAATTATGGTCAAAACCCTTCATGATTATTTCAAATTGTTAGGGAACAATTGGGTAACTTTGGGAACATCTCACACAAACTATAAGGGTTACCAAAATATTTTTGTTTGCTAGATATGGGGTGAGATGTTAGGTTCAACTCAATTTCTCAAAATGTCATTGCATCAATTGAGAAATTAAGTTGACGAGATAATAATCACGGTGGTGACCAAGTGTGGGGAAAACCATTGCATAACATATGTGTATATGGCTCCATGATCATACTTGGACATTCCAATCAAGGCAACTTGATTGGAAACTTGAAGTTGGAGTAAAAACTTGTTTGAATTTGCTTGATTGATTGATGGTTGAGTTTGATTCCATTAAGATGGGTCAAAGTGCTTGATGAACCTATAAGAACTTTAGATTCTTGTTCAAGAATCTATTTTAGTCATAAGTACCTGTCCAAACTAGACAAAATCCATCAAATATCATTTGGAAATTTTAGAAATTCTGAAACTGAACATTCCAGGTCGTATCAGGAACCCTGATCGGTCACCGGACCGATCAGGATTCGGGCTGATCGGTCCCTGGACCGATCAGACCCCTTCCCGTGGTGTTCGGTCCACAGACCGATCTGCGAAGCAAGCCGTGACCTCCCAGAATCTGACCCAGTATTCTGAGCAAGCCTGGATCGGTCTCCGGACCGATCTGGCACCCTGTGGGGATCGGTCCACAGATCGATCAGGGAGCTCAGAGTTTTCTCTTCGGACCCTACTGATCAAATCCTGATCGGTCACCCGACCGATCAGGAGCGTATCTGATCGGTCATCCGACCGATCAGGACCACGCCAGTCCGATCAGGATGTATCTTGATCGGTCCGGACGCGATCTGATCGAACGGTGATCCGATCAACTGCATTAAATTTTGGTTGGTGGACCGATCCACCAACCGATTAACTCTCCAAATCTTCGTTTTCCCGAACCCTAGCGCCGAAACCACCCCGTCTGTGCAACCTTGTGCGAACGAGCGAGAGAAGTCTCTGCGTCTTCCTTCACACTCGTGCGACCTCCTCTGCGGGCGGTTTTCTCCGGCTTGAAGGCTCTTCCTTCACGCGCGTTCTTCTCTGTCGCGAGTCTTCCAATCCCTTCAAACAATTTCAATGGCACCAAAGTAAGTGTTTGGCTTCATTTCCCGCTTCCAAGAGATCATAGAATATATGTTTGTGAAGCTAACCATGGTTTTTGTTCTTACTTACTGCTGTGCCGTGACCTATTTCTTACCGTGACCCTCTTCCTCATTTCTTATGACCAAACTTTTATGTCTATCTTTTGATTGGGTCTCATCTGATGATCAACTCTTGTATGATTCAATCTATGTGTCATGTTCAATTCAAACCTCCTTAGAAAGTCATCTAAGGGAAAGGAGGTTATAGAGGTTAGTTCAAGAGGGAAGACTTCCTCATCATCTACATCTCCTCTAAGGCCTCCATCTCCCCCGCATCCTAGATTTCCGAACATTCTCTATGCTCTAGACTTTCATTGGCACAACTTCGAACTAATGCCATGTCGATCAGTGGACCGAACCTTCGTTTATGAACATTGCCCTACGATAAAAGGAATCATTGAGTACTATGGGCTTCAAAACATCCTTTTCTTAGAAAGGCCGATCAATGTTGACTTGATCTCTGAATTTTACAATAATCTGGCCAATGGGGAGGGCATGGGATGGCGGACCCGTGTCACCGGTGTCGATCTTGACTTTACCCTATCATCCTTCACTTTGTTTCTGGGTTGTCGTCACTCTAAGAATGATTTCTAACTTTATCCATATCATCCTGTTCCTCTTCCTGCTCCTTTTACTGGGATCACTCCGGACTCCATATATGAACATTTTCTAGGCCACCCCAGGCCACGAGGTTTTGGTGCGGATATCTATAACTTTCCCACATTCCCTGCTCGTCATCTATCTCCCATCGATTATATTCTGTTTCAAATTATCGCAAATTGTCTTCTTCCAACTACGTCCAAGCATCTTGATGTGATCCTTACATCTCACTGCCTGATGCTTTACGGGATGCATCTGCAGTTCGATTTTGACATAGCATCGTCCATCTATTCCTCCATCATTGTTCATGGTCTGCGGTCTGGTCAGACGATCTACATGCCTTTTGGACATATCATCACTGCCTGGCTGGAGTCAGTTGGCATCGACGTCTCACAGGGCCAACTCGTGCCGATGAATCGACAAGACTGTCGCCTGGATCGTCGTATGCTTGCTCAGTCCGGCATTGCTCTCGGGACCGAGGGGCTACAGTGGATGGATTGCAACCAAGCGGGGGAGCTGCCGCTAGCGGGTCATGCCGAGAGTGCACCAGTTGTTGCTGCTGATGATGCTACGATGGACGACCTTATGCGCGATGACGACCCTCCTACTGACACTTGAGCTCGGATACCTGCTGTTTTATCTATGTATTTGACTATGACTTTTGGGTTGTATGCCCTCTGACCTTGTTGGTGTGACCTTGAGTCACACATATTTTGCTACTTGGATGCTTTCGTGTCTTAACCTATATATTTTGATGCCATGCTTATCTACTATTGTTGATGCCATGCTGATTATATATCTATTATCTGCATGATTATTCGATTGTCATATTCATGCTTACATTGACATGTCTAGTTGATCCTTATGAATATTATGGCATGCTTTGGGAGACTATATTTCACATTCATATGATACATGTGACTGCTATGTCTTACCTTAATCTTTTCACATGTGTTCGTATGATTAATCCACAAATTATCACATTTTTGAGTTGGGACCCTCTAGGTTTGAGGGGGAGTTTATCTTAACAGTCCCTCTTACCCCTTTTCGATGTTCGACAAAGGGGGAGAGAGTGTGATTGGTTAAGTTTAGAATGACCATGTTGTAGGGGGAGGATCTGGATTCCCCTATGATTCATAATGTTGGAAAATTGATTGAGAAACCCTAAACTTAAAATCGGGTTGTCAAACAACAAAAAGGGGGAGATTGTTGATGCAGTCTGGCCCTGATTGTTGTTTTGGTGTTGACAACGATTTTAGTTTAGGAGGATGATTATGATGATTATGATTAAGTCCTGATCGAGGATTAGGCATGATATGGAAAATCCTAACCTGGGAGGTTAGGTGTGATGATTATGATGATTATGATTAAGTCCTAATCGAGGATTAGGCATGATGTTGGAAAATCCTAACATGGGAGGTTAGGTGTGGAAAATCCTAGCTTGGAGGGCTAGGTGTTGGAAAATCCTAACCTGGGAGGTTAGGTGTTGGAAAAGTCCTAATTCGGAAGGGTTGGGTGAAAAGTCCTAGCTTGGAGGGCTAGGTGAAAAGTCCTAACTTGGAGGGTTAGGTGCAAATTCTCATCTTGGAGAATTAGGTGAAAAAGTCCTGGCTTGGAGGGTCAGGTGACTAGCATGGAGGGCTAGGTTGGATGATGTTCTAACTCGGAAGAGTTGGGTGAAAAGTCCTAGCTTGGAGGGCTAGGTGAAAAGTCCTAGCTTGGAGGGCTAGGTGAAAAGTCCTAACTTGGAGGGTTAGGTGCAAATTCCCAACTTGGAGAGTTAGATGGAAAAATCCTTAGCTTGGAGGGCTAAGGTGGATGAATCCCTAGCTTGGAGGGCTGGGTAGAGTCACTGGATCGGTCTCGTGACCGATTAGGGACATTTGGCACGCTGCTCCTTAGTGGATCGGTCTGGTGATTGATCCAGCTATGTCTGATCGGACTGGTGACCGATCAGGGAGCGCACAGTGAGATTGGGAATCTATTGTGTGGCTCCTGATCGATCCGGAGACCGATCAGGGAGCAGGCTGCTTCCTTGCTGTCTTGCTCCTGATCGGTCTGGCGACCGATCAGGGAGCAAATGGTGAGTGAGTTCCCTTGCTGATCACAGTCTTGGATCGGTCTGGTGACCGATCAGGAATTTTGAGATTGATTAAAAAAATAACTATTCATCTGCTCTGATCGGTCTGGGTGATCGATCAGGATCCAATCTGATCGGTCTAGTGACCGATCAGGATTCACCCTGATCGGTCCGGTGACCGATCAGGCGTGTATTGCTGCGAGAGCTGGGAATCCCAGCAAAGCAGTGGATCGGTCTGGTGATCGATCCACACACCCTGGATCGGTCCGGTGACCGATCACTTTAATTCAAATCTCACTGTCAGACGTCGTCAGAGTGTCAGATGTATGTTCCTGAGATTTGATATACTGCTTGATCTTCTGCTCTAATGCTCTGATTGAGTTTCAGGTGACAGGGGAGGATTCAAACACTCAAGGAGAAGTCAAAGCGTGCTTTCCTTGGAGCAGGTTTGTCCCTTTTCCCATCTCAGGTTGCAACGGCGAGCTGCAGACTGGAGCGGAGACTGGAGCTCGATTGAGGAGCTCAGTGAGTCCAGAGATAGCTCAGTAGAGGCTGGCGTTGGCAGATGAGTAGCTGGGAGCTACAGAGATGGTGTCACCTGTCGCTTGGCGGAGAAACAAAAGGAACGCGAGAGTTGAGTTCAAAGTAGTTCTTGCTGTGCTCGCGTGCTAGTGCTACAAGCTTGTTGTTCTTGAGTTCTTCAACCATTCTAAGCAAGCTATTGAGAAGCAATCATCATACTTGAGCGCTTGAAGGAGGAAACAAGAAGCTTGGAGTCCGATAGTGGGAAGACATGAAGCAGACAGGGGTCTGCGTGAGATCGCCACTGGGTGGAGCTCAGGGAAGCTTGCTGTGTTTTATCCTTACTAAGTGTTTGAGTAAGATCCATAGTTTGCAGAATCGCGATCCTGGATCGTAGGATCGTACGATCCTACGATCCTACGCCAGAAAACGATCCAGAATCGCGCAGAATCGTTTTTTGTAGCAGGATCGCAGCAGGATCGGTAGGATCGGACAGAATCGGACAGAATCGTATAGGATCGGACAGGATCGGAACAGAATCGGAACAGGATCGATGAAAGCTTTAAGAGGTCATAACTTTTGACTCGGATTGAACCACGTGACCTATAATATATCAAATTGAAACTCGTTCAAAGATCTACAAGTTAGTTTTAAAATTGAATCCCAAAAAATATTGTTTAAAGCCTTTTCAGAGGCCCAGAAGATTATTAATCTTTTTTATTATTTTTTTTATCTTTTACATCGTTAGTGTTAGTGTTTTAAGATTATTTAAATATTTATTTAATTATTTTTTAGTTAGTTTTTGATTAATAATATTATGTTATATCTTTTTTCTAAAATGATGAGTCTTTAGATGTCTATTATCTAATAGGTTGACAATTAAATTGGATCATCTTGTAATAAATAGAATATTCTTGAAGTTAAACGTGATTATTTTCATTATAGTGTTAATAAAAATTGTATATTTTTTCATTTTAAGGGTTTTTGATAGGATCGTACGATTTTACGATCCGATCCTGACCGATCCGATCCTGACCCCAAATCGATCCTGTGTAGGATCGCGATTCTACGAACCTTGGTAAGATCTTTCTTGTTGTTGTTTCATTGTGCTCATTATATATCATTGTCTGAAACACACTGTGGAGAGGTTTATCCACCGAGAAGGAGGTTGCTTCATATCCGGTGTTAACCGGGGCTTGATCTGTCGACGATCAAGGGATCGCCCACCTCAAGGGCACGCCAAGGAGTAGGGGCAAGTTATCCCCGAACATTGTAAACCCTTCTTGTTAGCGATCTTGCTAGTTGTGTTTGTTTTGCTTTCGTTTCATTTTTCTGCATACTCTGTTTTCTATTCTTTCCGCTGTGCTACTGATATTTGAGTTGCAGAAATCGTGATAAGTTTTAAAGGGGCAAGCGATTGTCTATATTCACCCCCCTCTATAGCCATCTCGTTCCCAACACTCTCTTTACATCGACCTTGGCTGTGGCACAACAAATCGATGCTCCAAGCTTAAGGTTGACCCATTAATCAAGAAATAGTTTTAATATGGTTGGAGTTCATTCAACCGTTTAGTCAGGCTTGGATGTGTCCAACAACCAAAACTAAGGATTGACCTCTGACTCCAACTATATTATTCATAAACTAATTCCATGGTTTGAACATGTTGAGGTTCAAGCTGGGCATGGATGTGTCCATCAACCCAAACGAGAAACAAAACTCCGATTCTAACCATATTAATGGAAGGTGTTGGCCTTAATATTTTGTAAGGGGTTTTGGGTCTCATCTTTTCTTTTAATGCACATTCATGACATATGATTATGTCATGACTAACGATATCCTTAATAAAGTATGTATGTGACTTAAGTTATCAAGTCTCATTAATTGAATTAGGAACCGGATTTCCTTATTCCAATTTCATACTTTATTAAAGGAATTGTTTTGGGAAACAATTTCCTAAATTGTCATAATCAATTTCGGAAATAATATGTTTTAAGACTTTGATTTCTCTAAATCAAATCTTATTAAATTAAGAGAGAGATTCCCTTAATCTAACCACATATTATTTTCATGAAAATCTCATTTAAGAAACTCTATAGGAACCATTTCCTAATTAATTTTGGAGACAACAATATGTAAGAGCATCACCTCTTAAGCCATATTTTATTCATGGATTTAATTAATTACAACAAATCGTTTTCTAAGGGTGGCTCCCCGAGGTTCAGATACCTAAAGAAAAATAATTTGTCGTAAATCCAATTTGGTCCGTTTCGGAAACGCAACCAAATCAAACATGACAATTTGAATTAAAATTGAGAAATTACAACAACTAACTTTAAATTGGACGGCTCCCCGAGGCTTAATCCAAAATAAAGAATTTTGTTGTCAATTTAAAACCCAATTCAAATTAAATTGTCAATTAACTGTCCATAAATTTGTCTAGACTTTCTTGAAAGAAAGTGCCCAAAATTGCGAGATCTCATAATAGGTTTTCAGAACAATTGTAAGTTTCTGGTACAAAGAAAACTTACATATTTCCAAAGTTGGAAAATTTCTAAAATAGAAAATTTTCAAGATTGGAAAGTTTCCAAAGATGGGAAGTTTTCACAATTATTATAAAATTTCAGAAACTAGGAAATTTCAAACGTTTGCGAAATTTCATGAGGATTTCCAAACTTTGAAATTCCTAAATCTAAAATTTATTATAATTGGAAAGTTTCCATAATTGAAAATTTTTCTAAAATTGAGATTATGACAGTTTTCCGCAAAACAATTTTATGAATATGTCGAACACTAACCGGCTCTGATACCACTGTTGGGACCGGGTGCATGTCGACAAGGATACGGGTTCGTAAAATTCAAAATTTTTACGTGCAGCGGAAGAATTAGCATAAAATAATTTCCTAAATTATTTTAACCACGTATCTAGCATGCAACCTTATGATGTGTTGACGTAATCATAAATTATAACTTTGCGGAAAAAGTAAACTAATTTACTCTTTACCTCTCGTAACTCGAAGTAAGGGACGAGATCCAATCGTAGCGTCCCTTAGAAGCTCCGCCTCTACTCGCGTCCACGCCGAGTTCTCTTTGGGATGACTTCGCAAAGCCACGAGTTTTGTGCCGACGAGAACTACTAGATTCTCGGAAGGCACAACTAAAAGAACAAGAGAAAAGATAGGAAACTAACCACCCGAGAAACGGAATCGAATTCCGTGAAGAAAGGAGATGTGATCCGCTTCTTCTTCTTCTTGATTGGCTTCTCCTTGGTGTAGATTGCTCACGCCAACTCCTTGGAGAACAATGAAGGTGCGCCGGCCCTAGGAGATCTAGGTTGGGCGCCGGCCCTAGATGGGAGGGAGAAGGAGAAGAGAATAAGAGAGAGAGAGAGAGAATAATTAATCTCTATCAATTATTCATTCGGAATTAAAGGCTTCCCTTTGGTTCCTTATATAGTTGCTTCTCCCTTGCCAAGTCTCCTCTTAACGGAATTTTTCATAACAAATTTATCCTATAAATTCTCTTATGAATTATTCCGTTTTAAACCAAGTTTTATTATAACTAATTTTATAATAAAACTAATACTTCTTCTCTCTTTTAATTATGGAATAAAATTTGTATAAAATTTTCTTATCATGGATAAAAATAAATTCATAATTGATTTTATAAATTAAAATTAAACCAATTCATGGTTTATTTTAATCTCCATAAAAAGAATTAATTTCTACAAATTTATTTATAAATCTCTTTATATAAATTTCTTTATATATCAATTTATTTATCCATAATTTATAAGACAAATCGCGCTAGATTTATTTTATTAATTAAACCAATTAAATTGGTTTATCCCCCTTTTAATGGCCGGCCAAACCAAGAGGGTGGACACCCTCTTTGGTCGGCCAAAATAACCTGAACCGATCGTGAATTAAACTCATTTAATTCGCCCAATAAGCCTTCAAAAGACTTAGCCATTTTAAGTTTTCGTTGCGCCTCTGATCAACTCAGATTCGACTTATTTCTCTTGATTGGAAAATCCAATTTTCAACTCATTTTAAATCCCTCGGATTACTCGTAGTGCGTGTGACTAAATAGGCTTTCGATTTATGTTGGCCGTCTATAATTAACCAATTATAGAACGATCATGAGTGTCACCTAGTAGTACATCATGATCCCTAATTAATCGAAAGATCAACGGTTTGAGCTCAGAAGTAATTCCGAAACCCTTCAGCAGCTCTAATGAATCGTGCCCCATTCGCTTCACCATCTTATACCCACTTGGTTCAGGACACGGTCTGTGTGTGTCAGTCCCCACTAGGCTGACTATGTCACACCTAGCCCAAGTAGTGTCTTTCTCGTCCTTTGGATTTCTAATTACTCTCATGTATTTAAGAGACTCGCACTCTAAACATGATATACTCTGGCCAGAGGTTTTGAGTAACAATCTGACGATAGGCCTGGGTATACATCTCCTCGCAAGGAGTGGTGAATCCTTTGTAGGCTGTTCAAACATCTTCGGGCACTTCGGCTCATACCCAATCATCCTGGGTCCACACCTCCTTGGAGATGCTTGCTTAAGATGTTAAAGTATAAGTCTCTATGACCAAGATGACTTGAACACCGCAAGTCAAAGGAACATCGCACTTAAGCTGCAGTAAGAACTTCATTGACATATCTATATAGATAACCATATGAAGTTTTACAGCTAGTCACTCCAATGAACTAGTTCCCTTAACTAGCATCCATGTTTATCTCCGGACATCCCAATGTCACCAGCCAGTGAGAATCAGCTGATTAGAGAATAACCCATGCTAGTCTCAACAGAATTGATAGTGTCCGTTTTTATCAATTCATCGACTAGGGATATTTTCAATACTTCACATTTGCACATATAGAGATAATCACAAGTTGTGATCCCATCACAAATTCTCTTATGCTGTGAGTTGTATTGTGGACATTCAGTAGATGAGTTTAAGATCCCAATCAAATACACAAACATGTACACTCAAATAGTGAATTATCATTTATTAAAATAAATGTTTACAATTATAAGGCGATTGCCTTAGGACACTTCTCTCATATCACTAACATAGGCACCAGGCGAAGGACTGCTTGGTACTGAAGACCTGGCGAAGGACAGCTAGGCACCTGGCGATGGACTGCTGGGCAAAAGTCCAACTGGAGGAGCCAGTTGACATCAGGTAAATTATCCTGAGAGGAGTAGGTGAGGACGCGTTCCTCGTCGAGGGAACAGTAGGCGTTGGTTCGACCTAGGGCTCCATTTTGGAGACCCAAAGTCAGAACCAAGACAGCTAAGGCTGTATAAACCAAATACTTTATGGCTTTATGTTGTTTTGGACTAACCCTGGATGCAGGACCGAAGGAACGTGTTTTTGCAGCTCAGAATGCCCAAAGGAGAGAGGCAAGTAGTTGAGCAGGGCGCCCCCAGTGTCCCGGGCGCCCCCAAGGCCAATACAAAACAAGGTAAGCAAAGAAGTGCTTCGGTAGCTCTCTGGGCGGGGCGCCCCCATGCTCCCAAGCGCCCCCATGCTCCCAGGCGCCCCGGATGGTCCGGGCGCCCCGGGCTCAAGCTAACGAAGTGGATCAACTCAAGCATAGTTTGCAGAATCGCGATCCTGGATCGTAGGATCGTACGATCCTACGATCCTACGCCAGAAAACGATCCAGAATCGCGCAGAATCATTTTTTGTAGCAGGATCGCAGCAGGATCGGTAGGATCGGATAGAATCGGACAGAATCGTATAGGATCGGACAGGATCGGAACAGAATCGGAACAGGATCGATGAAAGCTTTAAGAGGTCATAACTTTTGACTCGGATTGAACCACGTGACCTATAATATATCAAATTGAAACTCGTTCAAAGATCTACAAGTTAGTTTTAAAATTGAATCCCAAAAAATATTGTTTAAAGCCTTTTCAGAGGCCCAGAAGATTATTAATCTTTTTTATTATTTTTTTTATCTTTTACATCGTTAGTGTTAGTGTTTTAAGATTATTTAAATATTTATTTAATTATTTTTTAGTTAGTTTTTGATTAATAATATTATGTTATATCTTTTTTATAAAATGATGAGTCTTTAGATGTCTATTATCTAATAGGTTGACAATTAAATTGGATCATCTTGTAATAAATAGAATATTCTTGAAGTTAAACGTGATTATTTTCATTATAGTGTTAATAAAAATTGTATATTTTTTCATTTTAAGGGTTTTTGATAGGATCGTACGATTTTACGATCCGATCCTGACCGATCCGATCCTGACCCCAAATCGATCCTGTGTAGGATCGCGATTCTACGAACCTTGAACTCAAGCCAGCGGATCGAGTCAACTCGGGCGCCGCCGGTCAAACCTCAGCCCGATCCTGGAGGGATAACAGCTGACCGAGAATTGCTCGGATCTATTGACACGTGGGGGCGCCCCCAACGTTCCGAGCGCCCCGGAGGCTATAAATAGCCTCTCGAACCCAAGGCTTCAGACATCACTGCTTCCAACGCCAATACGCTCTTCTACTCAAGCACTCTGCTCCGGAAACCTCCCAACTCGAGATACAAGCGCCGACGACGTCCCTCTGCTCCGAGATACATTCCACACCGGACGTCAGTAACGAAGAGCTGTCCTTTTTAAGTTTACTGTACTGCAATTGTAAATTCTATTTGTAAACCTTTTTGCGCACATATAGAATTGCCTGCAGTAAACGGTCAACGACCGTTAGCCTTGGAGTAGGAGCCGACCGCGACTCCGAACCAAGTAAAATCTTGGTGTCTGTGTGTTATTCAGTTTTAGTTTTTCCGCTGCGTATTCTCTTTTTCAATCCGAAACGATTTACGATATTCACCCCCCCCCTCTATCGTTATTCTCGATCCAACACGGATAACCTCCGGCTAGATCTGTCGCTCCTTGTGGGTGGAAAAACCTCACCACAACACTTTGACACGATCTGGACTCAAGAGACTACTAACAAGCCTTAACCAAGCTTGTTTCGTCAAGAATCCCAGCCCAAACCGAGTTCTCTTTAAATAGAACTCGGGCTGAAAACCTCGCTGGCAGTCGACTGCTCCAAGGGCAGTTGACTGCCGCCACCCAAATTCGACTGTTGACAGCCCCAACGTTTGAATTCTGGCAACTACCAGTCGACTACTAAATTACTAGTCGACTGGTACAGGGTCATTTACACACTGTGAGTTTTGGCAGTCGACTGGACAATCCCCAGTCGACTGCCCAGCTTACACTAGCACTCCTACTCACTCCTTTGACCCTCCTCCCTCGACTCTTGTCCCTTGACTCAGTTGACTCTTCACCAACAGCCTTGACTATTGCCTTCAGCCCTCTTCATCTTCGACCATCGTCCCTCGGATGCACACAAGCCTCCAGCTTGCCTCCATGCCATCCTTCACGTACGCCTCAAAGTCTGCGTCCCTCGGCTCATCATCCCTGCTGTATCAAGGTCCCTCGGGTACACACAAGCCTCCAGCTTGTCTCCATGCAACCCTTCACCATACCGAAGCCGTCTAGCCAAGTCAATATGTGTAAACCTGTACAACCTGCACACTCACATACACATATTAGTACACAAGGAAAAACCTAACTTAAACTCTTTGCCCAAACATCAAAACACTTGGTCGCTCTGGACCACAGATTGCCTCAACAATCTCCCTCTTTTTGATGTTTGGAAATACATTTAAGTTAGGGAAAACAAATAATAGAGAATAGCAAAAATAATGCTAAACACATGCATATGCAATGCATACATGGATCCTATCCCAAGGCATCCTACACCTAACCCTCCAAGTTAGGAATTTTCGAAACGGGCTTTTTAAAACCTATCCCAAGGCTCCCCATACCTAACCCTCCAAGTTAGGAATTTTCACACCTAGCCCTCCAAGCTAGGATATTTTCACACCTAGCCCTCCAAGCTAGGACTTTTCCACACCTAGCCCTCCAAGCTAGGACTTTTCACACCTAGCCCTCCAAGCTAGGATTTTTTTCAACAAAATGGGCATTTTAAAGCTTCTCCAAAGCACCCCCTTCATTGGACTTACAAAGGCTTTTTAAGAACCTTTCCAAGGTTCCCCTTACGCCAAGAATGGAGCAACCATGCTCCCCCTTAATCATAGCTCCCCCTAAACCTAGGGTTTCTAGCAAAGGAGAGTTTGGTTTCCCAACTTAAACCCAACACTTCTCCCCCTTTGCCTAACGTCAAAAAGAACCCAACAATATCCCAATTATTGGTTCTTTCAATCCTCAATGATTATAAACAATGTGTACTAGCCCCCCATATACTTGTTTTGCATCATTTGGACACATACCCAGCTGCTGAAACTTATTTCAGGCTTTACCAGTCAACTGCCCCAAATGGCAGTCGACTGATACTCTGAAACACAGAATTTTAGCCTTTTCTGACGAAGTTCAGAAATGCGCCAAAAATTCCACAAATCTCCAAAAATTCTCAAATTTTGTGGAGAGGTTTGTGGTACTCATATCTACTTGAAAAAAAATACATTCCAAAATGTATCTATCACCATTCCCAAATTTGACAAAAAAACCCAAAACTAGCTAAAAAGTTCAATAGAACCTTGACCTAAAGTCCTAGTTTGGGTTTCCTCTTGATGTCTCTGCCCATGCAACCCACAATGCATCCCTAGCATTGATTTACATGACATTTATACATCAAAAACCAACCTTCATGCTATATGACCCCAATATTATATTTCCATGCATGAAACACATAATCCATGTGCCAAAACTCAAAAGTTGAGACTCAAGTCCGTCTCCAACTCTTTTAGCACATCCCATAGTCCATCTAGATCTCTAGGAGCACCTCTCCTAGGGTCCATTCACCATATATCCCTAAGGCTCCTAGAGCTCCCCCTTGAGCTCTTAGCCCTAGCCACCTCCCTAGATGACTCAAGAAACACTAGACCACACCGGTGTTCCCCCGGTGACTCTTGGCCTACAAAATTGACCTTTTTAACCTTGGACACCTTGTCCTTGGTTAAGTCACTCTTTTTACCTTTGGATGGCATTCCCTTGCCATCCTTGTACTTTCCCTCCTTACCATGATTGTATGCCTCCCCAGCACACTTCTTTTTGTTGGCCTTAGAGGTCTTAGACCGGTATCCCAATCCCGATCTATCATAGTTGAGTTTCAAACTACCCAACACCATATCTAGACCTTTAGATCCAACCTTGAATCTTTCTAAGGTCTTTTCCAATTTATCAAGTCTTGCCTTCAAGGCTTGATTTTCCCTTTCTAGACCTTTAACCTTAGATTCCATAGGTCCACTTTGAACATTCCTAGACCTACTCATTTTTCTAGGTACATTCCTCCCCTTCTTGGGATTAGTGTCATGATCCTTAGGTCTAGAGGTCTTGGGTTGATCATGATGCATGCTTCTATTCCTATCATTATATCTAAATCCAAAGTTATGCACTATTAGATATTTTTCATTAAAACTAGCATGCATGGATGGGTAATTAGCATGTTTTTTAAAATGCAAGGAAGAACTTGAAATTAAATTGCATTTTACCCTAGGGTTAGGAATTACCTCCCTTACCCTTATAGTCCCTCCTTGTTGTGGTCTTTGCTTCCTTCTTTCTTCTTTTTCCCATCTCCTCAAGTGTCACATTTTCTTGAGCTCTTTCTTCTTTGGACACTTGGTGTGGTAGTGCCCCAGCTCACCACATGTGAAACATCGAATCCTCCTCTTCTTCTCTTGGGATTCTCCATTTCTACACCTCATGTTAGAATTTAATTGAATCGAGATAGGTTTATATTTTACCTCCATTTTACCTTTCGGGCACTTGTCCTTGTAGTGCCCCTTTTCTTTGCAACCAAAGCATTAATGTGCTCTTTCGATTTAGCTTTAGTGGAGGTAGAGGCTAGGTTGACTTCTTCTTCAACCTTGGATGATGTGGATGCTTCCTTTTGATCCGGTATAGTTGAGGGTCTCTCCTCCCCCTCAATTCTTGAGATTGATGCTTCCTCTTCTTCTCTTGAGGAGATTGATGATCTTTCACTTAATTCTTCCTCCTCTTGGGCTATCGAGTTCACTTCCTTGGGTTCTTCCACTATTTGACCTCGTGTAGGGTTTTTATGAAATTCTTCTACTTTGATCCACAATTCATGTGCATTTTTGTATGCTCCTACACCATTCAAACATTAGTAGGCAAAGTATTAAGCAATATGTCAATTACCTTTTTATTCGCCTTGGATTGATTTTCTTGTTCTTGATTCCAATATCTTGGTCTAAGCCTCTTTCCATGCTTATCCCTTGGAATCTCGAAGGGCTCTTCAAGCGTAATCCGAAGGTCCCACTCCATTCCAAACCACATCTCCATCCGTGACTTCCAATACCTGAAATCTTCATGGTCGTAGGTCGGCGGAGTGTAGATGTCATCCCCGAATTTGTCTTCCATGTTCTTCTTCCTCTAGCGTGTGCTCCCTCGACGGTTAGTCCGATCAAGAGTGGTCCTCGCTCTGATACCAACTGATGGATCGATTTGCGTTGCTAGAGGGGGGTGAATAACACTTTTCGTTCGTTTCTCTACAAAATGGTTAGCGCAGTGGAATGTAAAATAAAAACAATCAAACAAATACTAACTAATGCTAACAACCTGATTTACTTGGTATCCACCCCGGACGGGTGACTAATCCAAGAATCCGTCGGTGGATCAACCCCCGGATAACCTCCGGCTAGATCTGTCGCTCCTTGTGGGTGGAAAAATCTCACCACAACACTTTGACACGATCTGGACTCAAGAGACTACTAACAAGCCTTAACCAAGCTTGTTTCGTCAAGAATCCCAGCCCAAACCGAGTTCTCTTTAAATAGAACTCGGGCTGAAAACCTCGCTGGCAGTCGACTACTCTAAGGGCAGTCGACTGCCGCCACCCAAATTCGACCGTTGACAGCCCCAACGTTCGAATTTTGGCTACTACCAGTCGACTGCTAAATTACCAGTCGACTGGTACAGGGTCATTTACACACTGTAAGTTTTGACAGTCGACTGGACAATCCCCAGTCTACTGCCCAGCTTACACTAGCACTCTTACTCACTCCTTTGACCCTCCTCCCTCGGCTCTTGTCCCTTGACTCAGCTGACTCTTCACCAGCAGCCTTGACTATTGCCTTCACGCCCTCTTCATCTTCGGCCCTCGTCCCTCGGATGCACGCAAGCCTCCAGCTTGCCTCCATGCCATCCTTCACGCACGCCTCGAAGTTCGCGTCCCTCGGCTCATCATCCCTGCTGTATCAAGGTCCCTCGGGTGCACACAAGCCTCCAGCTTGTCTCCATGCAACCCTTCACCATACCGAAGCCGTCTAGCCAAGTCAATATGCGTAAACCTATACAACCTACACACTCACATACACATATTAGTACACAAGGGAAAACCTAACTTAAACCCTTTGCCCAAACATCAAAACACTTGGTCGCTCTGGGCCACAGATTGCCTCAACATCATCCACCTCAAGGGCACGCCGTGAAGTAGGAGCAAGAAATCTTCGAACCACGTAAAACAGTATTGTGTTAGCATTGTTATTTTAATTGTTGAGCTTCCACTCGTGCTAACATTGTAGGGAGAATTGTGACTTGGGGTGATCGAGCTATTCACCCCTCCCTCTAGCCGGGCCATCGATCCCAACACGATCGACATTATCTTCTCCCTAACTCCACTGATACTTGAGAGTCGAGGGATCGACACTATTTTCTCTTTGACCCTGCGGTCACGTGAGAGTAGAGTCGTGAGGCATACCTCATTATTCTTCTCTACCGAATCCACGAACGTTAGGGGGTTGCAGATTGAACACGGTCATCGATACAGCCGCCTATTCGGCTCGCTATTGCCACCCAACTCGTCTTGACCATGGTCGCCGCTCGCTCAGCTTCGACACTTAACCCCACTACGATCATTCGCTCGACACCACTTTAGTTGCCTGCCTTGAATCTCAGGGCTATGCTCCCCACATTTCAGGGTTTCACCCGCTTCACTGACAGCGTGCGCTTTGGTTCTAGCGATTCTGTTAAATCCGATACTTTTGAGTAGGTTTCGGAAATTTTCGGAGAGTTACCAGGTAGGTTCCAGGGTTCCGAAGACTTGGACATAAAATAGGGATTAGATTTTAATTAAACAAGGGTTACAAAGCGGTTGAAAGGGCTGGAAATTAAGCCCTAGGGGTGTTATTGCAATTAGATGGAAATGGGCTGGACTAAATTGCAAAATGCCACAGCTTATTAACCTAGCTCTTCCCCCGTTTGTCGCGACAATCCCCGCAGCCGCAACTCTCGCGATACCTTCTTCTTCCCCGATTTCCCTCCGCGTGCCCTAGCCGCAGCCAGCCGTCGCCGTCCCTCTGTGTTCCGTCGACGCTCCTCACCCCGTCGCACGCGAGCCACTCTCTTATGCAATCGGAGCAGTGTGAGCCAGCCACTTCGGTTGCTCACCTTCTGGGATTCTGCTTCAGTCGCCAGGTGAGGTAGGGCATAGATTCGAGTTGGCATTGTGTTCCTCGCCAACAGAACGCCTGCGAGTCTCTCTTCCCCTCTGTGCCCTGGGTTTGTTGTTCGGTATCCTCTGGGTGTTTCCGACCGCACTGGTCTCGACTCGCGCGTGAGAATTCTTGCTCAGGTAAGGTTATGATTTGAGTAGTCTTTCCCTATTCCTTATGATGGATTGATAAATTAGGGCTTGTGTGAGATGTAGTAGCAAACTACTCCTTGAAATTGGGCTGCGGTCTTGGATACTGCCGTGAGCAGCTTGGTGAATTGCCCTGTTCTGTGTCAAGCAGCTAAGGGAATTGAATCAGTGAGGTAAGCTCTGTGAGGTCGTAGGATTCCTTTGTAAAGGTAGTTCTTAATGATTTGTTTGTATCAACTTAGATGACCATATGATTGGGGGCTTGATTTGCCTTTTGTAGCAGCCCTCTCCTCTTGGGATTGACTGGTATTGGCTATTGTGAGCTTTGGGGAAACTGCCGCGAGCTCCACTTGAAAGGTAACCTGAAATTCTTGCTGCTCTTTCTGATCAGAACCGAAATTGCTAGCCTTAGATGTAGATGCTTGCTCCGGGAGCTTTCGGTGTGACTAGGGGTCAATTGGACAACAAGATCGGTGTAAATGACATGTTAATGAATGATTAATTAATTGGATTTACTTTAGAGGTTAGAGTTGGGGGAGGTTAAGTTTAATGTGAAACTTAAACCTAACAACCAAAGCTTAAAGAACTTGAAGTCGAGTTTACCTTTAAAGTAAATCTAATTTTAATTACCTAGGGTAATTAGGAGTTTTCTATTTAATTAACGGGAATTAAATAGAAAGTAATGAATTAGGTTAACCCTAAAATGGATTAGGGATTTAATTAGCTAGTTACTACTTTTGTAATAGCTAATTAACTCTATCCCTGATACAGGGACTTGATTTGCATTACTGTCGCAGATTATATTGACGGGTGGTTCTGTCTCGTTGATACAGACTTCTTCTTTTGGAGGCGGGTACCCTTTGACTTATCTATCTTGATATTGTCATTTTGTTATGCATAGAATGTTATAGATAGCAGTAAGATTCTACGCTATCCCTGGTTATTATGTCTGTTCTGGATATTGTTGTTTATCCCTGTTTATTATGCCAGTTCTGGATACTTGTTGTTCATCCTTGAGTTATTCTGCTCAGGTATTGTCATATCCATTTGTATGCTAGAGATCGGGGTATTGTCTCCTGCATTTGACCTTGAGGGATTGGTAGTTTTTCGGTCAGTATACCTTGTAGGTTACCTGTATTTCCTGTTATAGGATTTCAGACTGAGACTTAGTATACTGAGGACTTGGGAGGGAGGTATGTGTATCTATCATACACCATCCTTGCACTGTTGCATGCCGGCGATCAGCGACTCCCTTGTGGTTGAGCCTAATCGTATTCCGGTACATGACGGGCACACACGGCCACTCATGGGTTAGTGGATACCGTAGATGTGTGCATTTGCCCTGTATTGCTCCGTTCGGCCACTATTTGGAGGGTGAGCGCGGGCGTGGTAGCAGCCAGGGATCCCTTCTCGTACTGAGCCACGAGGAGATGAGAGCTTGACTCCCCCATTGCTTGGGGTCGGAGCGGAGTCTCCACCAGCATCCTGTCCACCCGGTCACTCAGGAGCAGTGATGGCAGGGTGTACAGTTGTCAGAGCCCTACCCGTTCAGACGTCCCTATGACAGGTGTACGTTGATCTGTCTGGTGTCAGGGGTGACACATGTCATTGCACCATGTGCATATTTTGCATCGTGCATTGTTTGCTGCACTTGATTCTTGCACTTGTTTGACATTGCATATTCTGGAGACTTGTTATCTGAGCTTATATGTCTATTGGTTTTCCTCTGGTATTTCTTACCCTCTATACAGGTTAGATGGATTCAGGTATATATCTACTTCGGTATGTTCAGTACTGGTCTTTCCCTACTGTTGCTATGAGACTGTAGTAGCTGAACTCTTATTGTTGGTATAACCTTCTATGCATATCTGTTGGGTATTCGCTGAGTTATGGACTCACCCCGTTGCCATATATGTTTATTTCAGGTTGATGTCTGCAAGGAGATCCCGAGCCGCCAGTCCCCAGCTCCAGCGGAGCTCTCTTTGGTTTTGGCTTTCCGCTGTTTCATTTATGGACCCTGTAGTATTTACTATGCTTCCGCTATTTTGTTTGAACATGTATGCACGTTTTATTTGATGGTACTGTACTTTTGAGTCCTATGTTGGACTTCATTTGATTTTGGTTTTGTTCCTGCCCCCTGGCAGCTCAGGTGAGTTCGGATTTGGTTTTTCGATAGTTATAATCATATAACTGTTGTTTCTGCATATATCTGAGGCCTGAGGCCCTTTAAACTGCGTGGTTGTGTTATATTATCTGTGTGTATGTGTAAATTGTCCGCCGGACAGGGGAGGTGCTGTCCGATTTTCTATTGGATCAGCGGCTCCTGGGTCTCGGGGCGTGACAATCTAATTTTGGTATCAGAGCGTAGGTTTCGATGCTCGTGTTTTACGGATTTTCGGGTTTATCTGTACCATTTTTTGGTATCAGAGCTCAGGTTGTCGGATACCTTGAGTGCTTTTGGATTTTCGGTGTCTATCTGATACCAATTTATTTTGGTATCAGAGCTCAGGTTGTCGGATACCTTGAGTGCTTTTGGATTTACGGTGTTTATCTGGTACCAATTTATTTTTGGTATTTTTGGTATCAAGCCCAGGATGCGGGATACCATCGATTCGTGATTTCTCGGAATTTAAATCTGACACTGAACTGGTAGGTGTCGGAGCTCGGGTTTGATGTTATTCATCCGAGTACATTACGGATTTTTAAGCCGTGGTTGCGATGCGACGGCAATTGGGACTTGGCAGCGACAGGACTTCTCCAGGCGGCAAAAGGTATATCTTCTAGTACTATCTTAGCTTTAGTGCTCAGTATTAGATTTTGGATTGGTTAGACTATCCCAGCTTGGTGGGATCTATATTCATACTGGATAGATATATGTAGACTTGGTTTAGTTGGATTGACATGTTGTCAATCTATCTTATTCGTGATCGTTCATATGAGCGATTAGTGATATGTTCGGATGAGATCTTGGAGCAGAGAATGTTAATTCTCTAGTAGCACCGATTGTTGATCGGAAACTAAGGTCGAATATGTCGACAACCTATTGGAGGTTAAGGATTTTGGTTTTCCAGACCTTACTATTTATAGTACGTGTTTTAGCTATTATTAGCTGAGCGAGAACTAGGGTTGCTATCGTAGTTGGCTCGATCAGCGTAGGATCGACTTACCTAGTTCAAGGAGTTTCAGACTTTGGGTCGTTCGTGCCTAGTTAGGTGACCTGGAAGGCACGTGTATAGTGCATGACCATTTAATGTAGAAGGATAGCATGAGCTACATATTATCATCGTTAGTGGATTGATACATCCTATTCCATGATAACTTTGACCATGAATCGCCTGTACCTGGTTGATGATCTAAACGGTACAGTTTGATAGGTGACTTAAGCTGGTACGGGGAAGTGTGGAGCTATGTGCTGACACTTGTGGGTTACCACGTATACTTGGTTTAGATAACCAAGGAGGTACCTTGGTACTTATGATTTGCGTTGGGGCGAATCACTTACGAGACTAGGCCACAATCGGGTGGAAGATACCGAGGATGACCTTTAGGGAACAAAGGACCGGAAGAAGACTGCACCGACATCTTAGTGTACCCGTTGCGGATCCAGAGAGCACGTTGTGGCAGACTGTCGCCTGGAGCAGGCCGTATGCTACTACTGCAGACTACCAGGACACTTGAGCCGGGACTGTGCCTTGAAGGCACAGAATAAGAGGACGGGAGCCACTAGCCAGACTGGACATTCAGGACAGTCGGGAGCTCATAGAGGCGGACGGAGGACTCAGCCTTCATTCCGCCAGCCGTATGCTGCCCCACCAGCACCTGCATACGGTATGCTAGGACACGAGGCCAGTTACACCTCAGCCATATCTCAGAGCCCAGCTTCAGGACTTCCACAGCAGACCTATCCAGTTTATCAGCCTGTGATGCAGCAGCCTCAGTACCCAGTGGGAGGGTCAGTTCAGCAGCCTCAGTCTCAGTCGCAATTCCCACCTCAGCAGTACCCAGCCGTGCCACCACCACCACCGCCTGAGACTGGACGGATATATGCTGTCACGCGGGAGGAGGCCCGGCGAGCCAACGGATCGGTATTCCGCGGTACTATTTCTCTTTATGCCTTTCCTGCTGAGCTATTAGTTGATACGGGTAGTTCTTACTCTTTCATATCGCGGATATTCATGAGTAGGATTGGTAGATTGGCTACCGCTAGACTACAGGGGTTATCTGTATCCTTACCCTCAGGAGAGATCTTGAGGATCACACAGGAGGTCAGAGCATGCCCATTAGATTTCGGTAGTATTACCCTCACGGTTAATCTGTTAGTTCTGGAGATGGTGGACTTGGATATTATTATTGGTATGGACATCCTTACAGCGTATCATGCCACAGTCGATTGCCAGATGAGGGTGGTCACCTTCCGGCCTCCGGACCAACCCTCGTGGGATTTCACTGGCATCCGGGATGAGGGCTTATCGGTTATTTCTGCGCTTCAGGCACAGAGACTACTATCTCGCGGATGTCAGGGTTTCTTACTGTCATTTATTAGCACCGACGACAGCAGTAGCCCTCCGCTCTCGGACGTTCCAGTGGTCCGAGAATATCAGGACGTATTTCCAGAGGAGCTACCAGGTTTGCCTCCCAGGAGGCAAGTGGAGTTTACTATTGAGCTGATACTGGGGACTTCGCCGGCATCGAAAGCTCCGTACCGTATGGCACCGAGAGAGTTGGACGAGCTGAAGGTCCAACTCCAGGAGTTATTGGACAGGGGATTCATCAGACCTAGCGTCTCACCATGGGGTTCCCCAGTTCTCTTCGTAAAGAAGAAAGACGGTTCTTTGAGGTTGTGCATCGACTACCGACAGTTGAATGCAGTGACCATCAAGAACAAGTACCCCCTACCACGGATTGAGGATTTGTTTGATCAGCTCAGGGGCACATCTGTGTATTCCAGGATTGATCTGAGATCCGGATATCATCAGTTGAGGGTCAGAGAGTCAGATGTCCAGAAGACAGCGTTCCGCACCAGATATGGACACTATGAGTTTTTGGTAATGCCATTTGGGCTTACCAATGCTCCAGCGGTATTCATGGACTTGATGAACCGCGTATTTCTGCAGTATCTGGATCAGTTCGTCATAGTATTCATTGATGACATCTTAGTTTACTCACATTCTGAGGAGGAGCATGCACAGCATCTTCGCATCGTATTGGAGACTCTCAGACGAGAGCGTCTATATGCGAAGTTCAGCAAGTGTGCCTTCTGGTTGTCATCAGTAGGTTTTCTGGGACACGTGGTATCTAGCAGAGGCATCTCAGTAGATCCCCAGAAAATCGAGGCTGTTACCAGCTGGGAGCAGCCGAAGTCAGTTACTGAGGTTCGTAGTTTCTTGGGTTTGGCCGGATATTACCGACGATTTGTAGAGGGATTTTCCACTATTGCTGTGCCACTGACACGCCTTACCAGGAAAGGCGTGAAGTTCACATGGACAGAGGCTTGTGAGACCAGCTTCCAGGAGCTGAAGCGGCGATTGGTGACGGCACCCGTCCTCGTTCTTCCATCAGGAGAGGACGGATTCGTGCTGTATACCGACGCATCTCATCAGGGGTTAGGCGCAGTTCTGATGCAGCACGGGCGGGTAGTGTCTTATGCTTCTCGACAGCTGAAGGAGCATGAGAAGAACTACCCAGTTCATGATTTAGAGTTTGCAGCTATTATCTTTGCGCTGAAGATCTGGAGGCACCACCTGTACGGTATTACCTTTGAGATCTTCACTGATCATAAGAGTCTCAAATATCTGTTTACGCAGAAGGAGCTCAACCTTCGACAGAGGAGGTGGATGGAGTTCCTTAAGGATTATGATTGCACCATTAGCTACCATCCGGGGAAAGCTAATGTTGTGGCGGACGCATTGAGCAGGAAGTCCAGAGGGACTTTGGCCTGCCTCCTGGCATCAGTTACCGAGCTAGTTCAGGGTTTCTCAGAGTTGGGCTTAGAGGAGCAGGGACGGACTGAGCAGGGTATTCTTGTGACTATGGTTGCTCAGTCTTCCATCCGGACGAGGATTCGAGAGGCCCAGGCCACTGATCAGCACCTGCAGTCCCTTGGCAGCCAGATAGCTTCAGCACAGCAGTCTGAGTTCACCAGAGATGACGAGGGTACTCTCTACTTCCGAGGGAGACTTTGCGTACCCGAGTCACATCCGGTCCGAGAGGAGTTACTGCAGGAGGCTCATCGTTCCCGCTTTGCTATCCACCCGGGCGGGACCCGTATGTACCGAGACCTGAGGCGTTCCTACTGGTGGAACGGCATGAAGAAAGACATCGCGGATTTTGTAGCTAGATGTCTAGTTTGCCAGCAGGTTAAGGCTGAGCACCAGAGACCTGCTGGACTACTTCAGAGGATTCCCATTCCCGAGTGGAAGTGGGAACACATTACTATGGACTTCGTGATGGGATTACCGAGGACTCAGCGAGGACACGATGCGATTTGGGTGATCGTTGATCGATTAACCAAATCTGCACACTTTTTGGCCATTCGGAGGACAGACTCCTTGGACAGACTAGCAGAGCTATATTGTAGAGAGATTGTTCGGCTGCATGGTGTTCCGATGAGTATTATATCAGACCGAGACCCTCGCTTCACATCACGTTTTTGGCAGAGTCTGCAGCGGGCCATGGGTACCGAGTTGAGGTTCAGTACCGCTTTCCATCCGCAGACCGACGGGCAGTCAGAGCGGACTATTCAGACTCTAGAGGACCTATTGAGAGCTTGTGTTGTGGATTTCGGAGGCAGCTGGGAGGATCATCTACACCTGGTTGAGTTTGCCTACAACAACAGCTATCATGCGGCTATACAGATGGCACCGTATGAGGCGTTGTATGGTAGGCCTTGTCGGACACCCACCCTCTGGGAGGAGGTTGGAGAGTCCCAGTTGCTAGGACCTCAGAGAGCACAGTTTGAGGCGGAGTTAGTCCGTACTATTAGACGACGGATGTCCGAGGCACAGGATCGACAGAAGAGTTATGCGGATCGGAGACGGAGACCTCTGGAGTTCTCCATTGGCGACCATGTGTTCCTTCGTGTTTCACCCACGAAAGGGGTGAAGAGATTCGGTCTTCGAGGTAAGCTTGCTCCGCGATACATTGGCCCTTTCCAGATTTTGGAGAGGATTGGAGCAGTAGCTTACCGTCTGGCATTACCACCTGCCCTGTCTGGAGTGCACGACGTATTTCATGTATCGATGCTGAGACGGTATGTACCAGACCCTACGCATGTGCTGTCAGACGTATCTGTTTCCCTGCAGCCGGATACGACGTATGAGGAGGTTCCGACCCGGATTTTGGGCTACAGAGAGCGCCAGTTGCGGAACAAGACCATCCGGTTGGTTAGAGTCGGATGGCAGCATCACTCAGATGAGGAGGCTACCTGGGAGCTTGAGGATGTCATCCGAGCTCGTTACCCTCACCTGTTCACTTGAGGTATGTGTGATTAGTTACTGTTCAGTATTTATATCAGCATACTTCTTGATAGTGTTTACTATAGTGAATATCGAAATTTGGGGACCAAATTTTTATTAGTGGGGGAGGATGTTAAATCCGATACTTTTGAGTAGGTTCCGGAAATTTTCGGAGAGTTACCAGGTAGGTTCCAGGGTTCCGAAGACTTGGACATAAAATAGGGATTAGATTTTAATTAAACAAGGGTTACAAAGCGGTTGAAAGGGCTGGAAATTAAGCCCTAGGGGTGTTATTGCAATTAGATGGAAATGGGCTGGACTAAATTGCAAAATGCCACAGCTTATTAACCTAGCTCTTCCCCCGTTTGTCGCGACAATCCCCGCAGCCGCAACTCTCGCGATACCTTCTTCTTCCCCGATTTCCCTCCGCGTGCCCTAGCCGCAGCCAGCCGTCGCCGTCCCTCTGTGTTCCGTCGACGCTCCTCACCCCGTCGCACGCGAGCCACTCTCTTATGCAATCGGAGCAGTGTGAGCCAGCCACTTCGGTTGCTCACCTTCTGGGATTCTGCTTCAGTCGCCAGGTGAGGTAGGGCATAGATTCGAGTTGGCATTGTGTTCCTCGCCAACAGAACGCCTGCGAGTCTCTCTTCCCCTCTGTGCCCTGGGTTTGTTGTTCGGTATCCTCTGGGTGTTTCCGACCGCACTGGTCTCGACTCGCGCGTGAGAATTCTTGCTCAGGTAAGGTTATGATTTGAGTAGTCTTTCCCTATTCCTTATGATGGATTGATAAATTAGGGCTTGTGTGAGATGTAGTAGCAAACTACTCCTTGAAATTGGGCTGCGGTCTTGGATACTGCCGTGAGCAGCTTGGTGAATTGCCCTGTTCTGTGTCAAGCAGCTAAGGGAATTGAATCAGTGAGGTAAGCTCTGTGAGGTCGTAGGATTCCTTTGTAAAGGTAGTTCTTAATGATTTGTTTGTATCAACTTAGATGACCATATGATTGGGGGCTTGATTTGCCTTTTGTAGCAGCCCTCTCCTCTTGGGATTGACTGGTATTGGCTATTGTGAGCTTTGGGGAAACTGCCGCGAGCTCCACTTGAAAGGTAACCTGAAATTCTTGCTGCTCTTTCTGATCAGAACCGAAATTGCTAGCCTTAGATGTAGATGCTTGCTCCGGGAGCTTTCGGTGTGACTAGGGGTCAATTGGACAACAAGATCGGTGTAAATGACATGTTAATGAATGATTAATTAATTGGATTTACTTTAGAGGTTAGAGTTGGGGGAGGTTAAGTTTAATGTGAAACTTAAACCTAACAACCAAAGCTTAAAGAACTTGAAGTCGAGTTTACCTTTAAAGTAAATCTAATTTTAATTACCTAGGGTAATTAGGAGTTTTCTATTTAATTAACGGGAATTAAATAGAAAGTAATGAATTAGGTTAACCCTAAAATGGATTAGGGATTTAATTAGCTAGTTACTACTTTTGTAATAGCTAATTAACTCTATCCCTGATACAGGGACTTGATTTGCATTACTGTCGCAGATTATATTGACGGGTGGTTCTGTCTCGTTGATACAGACTTCTTCTTTTGGAGGCGGGTACCCTTTGACTTATCTATCTTGATATTGTCATTTTGTTATGCATAGAATGTTATAGATAGCAGTAAGATTCTACGCTATCCCTGGTTATTATGTCTGTTCTGGATATTGTTGTTTATCCCTGTTTATTATGCCAGTTCTGGATACTTGTTGTTCATCCTGAGTTATTCTGTTAGTTCCATACAGTCTCAGGTATTGTCATATCCATTTGTATGCTAGAGATCGGGGTATCTCCTGCATTTGACCTTGAGGGATTGGTAGTTTTCGGTCAGTATACCTTGTAGGTTACCTGTATTTCCTGTTATAGGATTTCAGACTGAGACTTAGTATACTGAGGACTTGGGAGGGAGGTATGTGTATCTATCATACACCATCCTTGCACTGTTGCATGCCGGCGATCAGCGACTCCCTTGTGGTTGAGCCTAATCGTTTCCGGTACATGACGGGCACACACGGCCACTCATGGGTTAGTGGATACCGTAGATGTGTGCATTTGCCCTGTATTGCTCCGTTCGGCCACTATTTGGAGGGTGAGCGCGGGCGTGGTAGCAGCCAGGGATCCCTTCTCGTACTGAGCCACGAGGAGATGAGAGCTTGACTCCCCCATTGCTTGGGGTCGGAGCGGAGTCTCCACCAGCATCCTGTCCACCCGGTCACTCAGGAGCAGTGATGGCAGGGTGTACAGTTGTCAGAGCCCTACCCGTTCAGACGTCCCTATGACAGGTGTACGTTGATCTGTCTGGTGTCAGGGGTGACACATGTCATTGCACCATGTGCATATTTTGCATCGTGCATTGTTTGCTGCACTTATTCTGCACTTGTTTGACATCGCATATTCTGGAGACTTGTTATCTGAGCTATATGTCTATTGGTTTTCCTTTGGTATTTCTTACCCTCTATACAGGTTAGATGGATTCAGGTATATATCTACTTCGGTATGTTCAGTACTAGTCTTTCCCTCTGTTGTATGAGACTGTAGTAGCTGAACTCTTATTGTTGGTATAACCTTCTATGCATATCTGTTGGGTATTCGCTGAGCTATGGACTCACCCCGTTGCCATATATGTTTATTTCAGGTTGATGTCTGCGAGGAGATCCCGAGCCGCCAGTCCCCAGCTCCAGCGGAGCCTCTTTTTGGTTTTCCGTTGTTTCGTTATGGACCCTGTAGTATTTCTATGCTTCCGCTATTTGTTTTGAACATGTATGCACGTTTTATTTGATGGTACTGTACTTTTGAGTCCTATGTTGGACTTCGTTTGATTTTGGTTTTGTTCCTGCCCCCTGGCAGCTCAGGTGAGTTCGGATTTGGTTTTTCGATAGTTATAATCATATAACTGTTGTTTCTGCATATATCTGAGGCCTGAGGCCCTTTAAACTGCGTGGTTGTGTTATATTATCTGTGTGTATGTGTAAATTGTCCGCCGGACAGGGGAGGTGCTGTCCGATTTTCTATTGGATCAGCGGCTCCTGGGTCTCGGGGCGTGACAGATTCAGTACAACATAATTTTCCAGTCAATTGGACTCACATCTCCTTCGACTAGACTTCAAAGGGGGACTTATAATATGGGGTAAAGTTAAACCAAGTGGTTAATAGGGGCATTTGGGTCATTTCACTAGGATGACCACTTTTCAGGGCTTTGCTTGGACGAAGGAAAAAGGGAGAACACTTTTTTTCCCCTACCAGGCTCACGCTGACTCCTTCCTCCTTGGGCATATCGTCGTCGCCAGGAGAAGGTAGCCTCTTTTCTCTCGGGACGAATGATCACCACGGGTCGCCTCTCCTCTTCTCCTCGGCCACCAGCCACGCTGGCGTCAAGTCAGCATAGATCCGGCCATGCTAGCGCTTCTCTTCGGACGAACGATCACTACAGGTCGCCTCTCCTCCTCGGCCGCTAGCCACGCTGACGTCTAGCCGACATAGATCCGACCATGCTAGCGTTGAGCCGACACATAGACAGCTTAATCAGCCCTGCTGTCGTCGAGCCAACGCAGATCCAGCCGACCCCTCTCCCATCCCTCACTACCGGCACAGTTCCAGCCCAAATCTGCCATGTCGGCACAGATCCGGCCATGCCTACGCTGAGCCGACACATAGACGGCCCAGATCAGCCCTAGCGGTGTTGAGTCGGTGCAGAATCGACCAACCCCTCTCTCTTCCCTCGCTGCCGACATAGTTCTGGCCCAAATCTGTCTCGTCGGCATAGATCTGGCTACATCCGGCCTAGATTCACCGCTGTAGGCCACCTCCGGCAAAGATCCGGACACATCCGGCACGATTTGACGTAGATCAGTCGCATCCAGCGTAATCCAACCTAGATTAGCCACATCTGGCACAGATCCGACGGAGATCAACTACATCTGGAATAATCCGATATGGATCAGCCAAATCCAGCATCGATCTGATGGAGATCAGCCACATCTAGCATAATCCGACATAGATCAGCCATATCTGGCATGATCTGACATAGATCAGCTACGTCCGACACGATGTGATGTGAATGAGCCACATCCTGCACCGATCCTCGTAGATTAGTCACATCCAATACCGATCCGACTCAAATTAGATACATCCAGCCTATGAGTCGTCGTATTTCGGCCTATGAGTCGTTGTTGTATCCCGGCTTACGAGCCGTTGATGTGTTCCGGTCTATGAGTTGTTGTGGTGTTCCTTTCGTGTCGTCTGGCCTATGAGCCATTGTCATATCCTGGTCCTGAGTAGCGCTGTTGTGTTTCGGTCTCCAGCTCCATGCCGCTTTCAACTCTACGTCGTCTCCGACCCGTGTTTGCGGGCTTGATATGCATTTATATTCAGTTTGTATATATTTTATTGCAGTATTATTATCTGCTTCATATACAGTACTATTGGAGACTAACTTGAGTGTTGGAGAATTGAAGGTTGGGTTAACCCAGTCTTCCCCCCTAATACTTTGTCGGTTCTATGTCTTCGAGCAGCCTGACAGGAGATATTCTGGTACCTTCAACCGCTTATGAACTTTTCTTGGAGATCCAGTCTTTCAGTTAACCTAGAAAATAGCTCATCCTTCTCTTTCTCTGGGTTATGATGATTTTGTCAACATCCTGTACAATTTACCGATGGATCGTCCTTCGAGAGGTCTCGACGTATGAATATATAATTATCATAACTTAAATTTGTCCTATTCAACAATAATTATATTGTAATAGTTATGATTTCGTGAATATTATAATACGATCTCTTTCGAGTTATGGTGCAAAAGGTGATTCGCTCGCCTAGAACGCTCCTATCAATCCGTCTCAGAATTAATAGAAAAAGATAAATCACGAGGATTACTAATTCAAATAAAAAATAACATATAAAAAAACACAGATATCTAACGTCGTCCGGATTTAATTCCTAAACCTCATAACAAGACCCCAGGTACTACCATAGTCCATCCCTTTCGGACAACCTCCTTCGATTTATATTCATATAAATGGTTGACGGAATCGGATGATAGCGCATAATAATATCATGGAATAACGTACTGAAGACATCTCTGTTATTTTAAAAGAGGGCTGATGGGCAAGGTGTTTTTGATGATTAAAAATAATAATAATAACAAGGCGCCCTTTTATAAAATTATTAATTTATTAGTAATGTCAAATAAATTAATAGAAGGCTAACAGTGGGCTATAAGCTATAAACACAATGAAAATGTTTTTTTTTAAAAAAAAATCTGTTGGGTATAAATGAAAACTTGAGAATTTTGTAACGTTCGCCCGCATCCCGCTGATATCTGCAACGACTGTCCAAGACGTTACAATTAGGCAAAGACCGGGTTCGCTCGGCCGATGAGTTGGCAGACAGCTGGCATCTTCTTCGACAATAACAATTCGCCCGCCACATTGTCCAACCCGCCACCAATCTTACCTTCTTCATTATTAGGCGATGTCCAGGCATCAGAGGGGACCGGCGGGTCCCGACTGGGTACGACCAACGAGGCATCCAATACCAACCCAATCGGATGTTTGCTGACGCGGCGGCGTTGCCCACCCACTCATTCATTCCCTCCTCAATCATTGCTGTGGCGCTCGATGCCTAGTCGATAAAAGCCCTGCGTTCACTGCAAACCACAAACCCCACCCACCCGCCACGACACCCGCCGTATCGACAAAAGAGGAAACAACGCGAAGGGGGAGGAATTCTCAGAGAGATCTATAAGGAGCGAGGCATTTTTGAGTTTTGACCCGAGAAATGGAAGCTTCTCCACAGCCGGAAGTAGGCCATCGCCAATGATCGGAGCGAGAGGAGACGGCGAAGAAATGGAATCCCCCGAGCAGAGAAGGTAGCTTCCCATCTCCTCCTCTTCCCCTCCTCGTCCTCGTCCATCGTCGCTTCTCCACCAAATCGGTATGTGCCCCCTTTTTTTTGTTGGGAGAAATTTAAATCTAGGAGTCGATCTGAATCCATGATTGTGTTTCTAGGGAGAAATTTTGATTCTAGATCCGTTTTCTTCGTCATGTCGACTACGTTGGTTAGTAGCGGGGCTGAAGCCTCCGTGGCGGCGGCGGCGGCGGCCGCCACAGTGGAGGTGGAGTTCGCGTCGTGCGACTGCTGCGGCCTCACGGAGGAGTGCACGCCGGCGTATATCGCGGTTGTGCGGGAACGGCATGTTGGGAGGTGGATCTGCGGCCTCTGCGCGGAGGCCGTGCAGGACGAGATCCGCCGCTCGGAACTCATGATCTCAACGGAAGAGGCCATGGGCCGGCACGCCGCCTTCTGCCGGAGCTTCAGGTCCGCCGAGGAGCCGGCGGTCGACCCGGCGGAGCAGCTGATCGCGGCCGTCAAACATCTCCTCCGGCGGAGCCTCGAGTCGCCGCGGGCGGTGCGCTCGACGCCGAGCAGCCCGCGGACCGGCGGCAGCCTTAGGCCCCGGTCCAACCTGGTCCGGACCGGGAGTGGCTTTCCGGAGCTGCTCGGTTGAGGCTGAAACACATGGAGGCCAAACAGATGAACAGCAACAACACAAAGAAGGAAAATTTTCCAAATTGCAACGAAGAGCCTATCAACAAATCAGCTTCATGATCCGAAGAATAGCATGTTAGGTCAAAACTCTAGGCAAATTTTCCACTTCAATTATGCTCAACTGTAAATGCTAGCTAGTGTTTAAAAGGAAAGGATTAAAAAAACTCTCTGTGGAGCACGAATGATATTGGCTTCTGATTATTATTCTACACTCGCACACATCGATCTAACACTACACGGATACATATCTTCATTCGTGCTTCGGAATATTCTCTCGTCACAAGCGATTAATTAAAATAGTCAATTTATGACTCATCAGTTATTCAGCATCCTTTAGAAAATCCGTCACGCCCACCCGAAGGTCAAAGTTATTATTCATCCTCCACCAGTCCTCGCCTTGGATAGTACTCTCGAGAGTGGAGTTTGAAAACCAATGAATTTGAAAAAAAATGATTAAGTAGATTTTTTTCAATGTTAGATGTAGAGTTTCTTTATAATTATAATTGAAAATTAAATCGTGGATATTTTAAAATCAATGAATTTGAAAAAAAAAATAATTAACGTGATTTTTTCAATTTCAGATGACTGATTTGGTCATATGAAAATTTTTTACCGACCGTTAGATTAAATCGGGAACTACTCACAACGGGCGGTCCAGAATCCCAGTGTCCCAGGGGTTCACGCTCCATTTGGAAAAAAAAAATCTTACAAAATGCGTCATAGCTAGAGATCGAACCACGAATGCCTATGATAACTATTAGTCACCTTTCTACTACACCATAACCCCCGGAGTAAAAAAAAATAATAAAAGAAAACCAATGAATATGAGAACCAATGAACCGTAGCCCGGAGCTTCTGGGCGGCTTTTGAAAATCAAGTGCAAAGTATAAATTACATAGATTTACACTTTTAATTTTTTTTAATGAAAAATTACTTTAAAATTTAATTCACTTACCAATCAACAAAACAACTAAATTCAGTTTAACCCTGGTTGGAAATGTATTGGCCTATTTGGTTCGATCAACCCACTTGGCTCACTCGATTTGTTTCTTCTCGAGCATGAATTGATATTTAAAAACTTCTTTTGGCATTCATTCACTTTCAAGACAAATTTAGATATCATATTAATGTTAGACAATTTTTTTTTCATTACTTTTCTTCCTCCTTTTTTTTAATAAAAAGTTTCCAAAGAAGGTTGAAATCAAATAAAGTGAAGGTTTAAAGTTTGAAACCCATAAAATATATTAAATTTCGTTTATGATAAAATAATCAGAGTTTAATTTATTTCCCCAATGATAGAATTAAATGTTAATTATTTCTAATCTAGGTGAATGCATGAAAAACATTTTTGAAAAAATCCAACCATTCCTTCTAAATTTTTTAGACAAATGCCACAAGAAGAGTAGTATTCTATTTGGTAGGTTTCGCGCACACGGAATAAGCATGTGTTTGCTCTTGCTCCTCCTCTTAAAAGATTTTAGTAGTTGCTTTTCTACTGTTATCATACTTTCCATATAGGCCTTTCGCTTAGTTATTATCCTCATTTCTTTCTCTATCCCTTTCATCTCTTCTCTATTAGGAGGCATGTTCTATAAACTCTAATACATCTCTAGCTTCCTCCCTTTGCGCGCGGGTGATACTCTCACACATTTTAGTAAGTGTTTCTCGGTATTCATTTATCTTTTTTTACAAATTTTATTCCACTTTGATTCCTCTCTCAACACTTCCTTCATTGTAAACCATTTATTGCATTTATTAGTTTAATTATTTTCCTCATTCTTTCTTTGTGATATCTTTGTTTTCGATTGTTTTTTTGTCTCCCTTACATATCACAACTAGAAGTTTTTCTCAAAAAAAAAAACAAGATGATGCTCAACACAAGACTAGTTAGCTTAACCTTGTAGCATTTACTATTATAGTTTTCTTTTTAATCCTATTTTATCTCAAGATCATTAATTTGATTTGGTTAAGCTTGATCAACATACAATAAACAGGAGGCAATTTGCGGTATATCCTCCACCACTTAAAGCATGGAACGAGACGGCACGGTCATGGCCGTAAAAAGGAGTGTGTTGGTAGAACGTTTAACTTGTCCAATTTGCTCAAAAGCTTACAAAGAGGCAACAACAATCACAGAATGTCTACATAGCTGTAAACATTTCTTCTCTTTTCTTTAATTTTATCATACTTGATATCTACTAGTAGATTAGTTCAATGCCCATCTTGTATTTCATAGCAATGGCTACCCGTTACTAGGAATTTAGGGTACCCGGTTCATTTAGGTCGGGTTGATTAATAATTACCGGGTTTAGTTTTTCTTAAATTGTGAGTGTCTTTTGGATACTCATGGTTTAATTTGCTGCATGTTTATCATCTAAATCAAGTATTTAAATTAGAATCCCATAGTGAATATGCAAATGAATATGTAACTTAGCGTAGTAATTGAGTTATATCTTAATTTTTTAAATGCTTTTTTTTTAGTTTGATGAAGTTATGTATATCATTAAAAATTTAGTTTGCAAGGATTGCATATATAAAACATTTGAGGACGAGGAAGTACAATCTTGCCCCAAATGCAACAAGTTCTTGGGGGCTTCTCCTTTGCGGTCATTGAGGTAATAATATCGAATTTGGTAAATTATAAGTTTTATATTTGATCATGTTCTACAATTTTCTTTGACATCTTATGTTGTATTTAAATGATTGATTAATTAATCCTTTTCCAACGTGCCAAAAACATTTTTGTTATAATTATTGCATTTTTTGTTATAATATTTTTTGGGTTGATTGTAAACCGACCTTTTGATTTTAATTATTGTTAATTAATCTTCCTCCCCTACTAAGTAACTTTTTTTAAAAGAAAAAAAAACTGAAGACTCTTTGGTACTCGGGTTAAGCTCAATCTCAAATAACTCACGTGTACAAACGACCATATGATATGTCGTCGTGAAAGTAGACGGTGATCGTCTAAATGAAGACGCTAGCTCAAAACTACTAGAGCTCTTTTAAAGAACTCGATCGCAAGCATTGGTTTGACCTATTAAGCTAAAAGAAGAGGAAGGTAATAAGATAATAAGCACTCTCAATAAAAAGGATAATTATAACATAAGATTTTATGCTTTTTTTCGACATCCCTCCAAGTGTAAAACAAGCCACAAGAGTCACTTTCTTTCTATTTTTGTATCATTCCTAGTTCCATCCATGTGTGTAGAATTGTGTTCCTAAATGGAAATTTTCATAAGATCTCGTCTACGTTAGTCCCTATCCACAAAAACAAGGTGGGCTAATTCATCGCTAGTCGCAACTCTCAATGGCTACCGTTGATCCTCTTGCCATTGTTTGTAGAGTGGTAGTGATGGTCTAGCATCCACTATCCAAAACCATCACAAGGGGTTTTTTGCTTAGGACATTATAGAAAAGACACAATGAGAACATAACCATATTTTTACAAACTAAGAATTACGAAATTGCCCCTTTTATTTTGGAGTGACAGAGAGATCGTACAATTTGAGCCTTTTTTCATACTTTTTTGAGAGGTCCGAAGAAAACAACAAGATTTCTCTAATCCTCCATTCCCAAAAGACAGAATGTGAATTTCTTTTTTTCCTTTCCTCAAGGGCTAGGATATTGGATCTAGCCATAAAAAAAAAATAAAATAACTAATTTCTTGATCAACAACCCCCTTAATCACTAACCTAGATCTAATACAAAAGGAACATGTATAAATTTAGAGTTTTTTCCTTACATAAATACACTTTAAATAATGAGCATATTTGGAACCAAAATATGCAACATTAAGAGATCAAGCGGGGGGAAAAGAGACATGATACAAATCCAAATCTCATATATAATGTCAAAGTGTACGCGATATTTCCACAAAATAAACATACTATTGATAAAGAAGATAAATCTGGGAGTCGATATCCTTCCTGACTCACCATCCGTGTTATTCGTCCACAATTGAGAGATTGAGGCGCTCGGGAGTGATCCGGGTGTCTCAAGTGCATTCACTTTGGGGCGCCCGGATCACTTCTGGGTGCCCTAACCTCTTAATCACCGACAAATGGTGCGAACGACAAGTTGGGGAGGATATTAAATCTTAGATAAATCTTTACTTCAATATTGTAACTAATAATTACAACGATCATGAAGCAATGAATCAAAATTTTATTAAAAAAATACCAGTGAATTTGAAAGAAGGCCGCCTACTTCCATGATTAATTTGGCAAAATTTAAACACCTAAATTATCAAAAAAATGATTTTTTATATTAACTGCACACATCACCAATTATTCATTTGAAAGTTATTTTATCTAATATCCCAATTGGATATATTTCATCTTTCTGAGATCTCTCAGTGCACGAAATTCAGATCCATTTTACGTAGTCTAATTATATCTTGCATTGCAAGACACTGTCTTCGCGACTCAAACTTATGACCTCTAGGGTATTATTGGGCCAAAGCTCCCCTACAATGCCATATATGTCTCTGCGGTCAAGTATGAATAAGGAAGTAATGTAACCTTTAATTATAAGATATATGAAGAAAAAATATACTTATTGGATGTGAACTTGTTCTATTTTCTGATTTGTATATCATTTGTTTTCTCTTCAGTTTGTCCGAAGTTAAAATTTACGTGTTTGATATCAGCAAGTATATAATTCTCCTTGTTTCTGCAGACCTGACCATCAGCTGCAAAGCCTCGTCACCAAGCTTCTGCCAGAACCTACAACTAAATTGACTCCTGGGAAGAGTAAGTAGCTGGAGGTTCTACTCAGTCATTTATATAGATAAATGGATAGATAGATGGATTTTGTATTTGCATAAAATGTTTTGAAAATCTTTGATACAGAATTGACTGAAAGTGAAGGAAAATGCAAGAGTAGTAGTGCAAAGAGGCAGAAGAGGGAAGAAGATAATGAAACAAGTAATGGTGAAGGATCAGCTGCTGGATCTAATGAAACGAAGGATTGAAGAACATGATCTTAAGGAATCTAGTGTTTGTCTTTGTGCTTGAATAAGAGCTCAAACTGTTGAGACAGTAGACTATAAAGCTCAAAAACTTGTTGCTCAGTTTCTTCTGATGGTTTAGAATCCATGAAATGCATGCTTGCTTGTTTGAAGAAATTAGAATGATCTTTGTAATGAAAGATAAAACTTTAGCAAAGCTGTCATTAATTGCTTAACGTACCCTTTTTTTCCCATGCATCTTTTTGAAAGTCTTCTCTTTTCCTAATGGTTTTTGGCACTCGAGCAAAACTGCCAAAAGAATTCAAGACAAACACTACTTATAATATGGTTCAATGAAATAAATAAAAGCCAAATGAAAATTAGTTCAATTCGTGACATCACATCTTCATATTCAGAGTGGCAATGTGCAGGAAATTAAACCCCCAGTATGAAGATTAGGGTTTTGATACACGAAAAATATAAAGGGCACAATTAAACAGCTACCTAGCTTCTCAGTAAGCTAATCACTATAATCACCAAAATGCGATACATTTCAGAAACATGAGAAATCTTCTGCAATGTGTATAACATGGACACTGTACCAAAAACCTTGTGAATTTTATCCAAAACTGATCAAATTGGATAAACAGGTTCAACCTAAATTGGCTGTTGTACCCAAAGATCTTTTTCCTTTTTCTTCGAAAGAAGTATTTTTTTTTTACTCCAATTGATCTCCTTTTCGCCCCCTTTCTCTCTCCCTCGGAAAAGAAGTACGTAGTGGACGAACTATTAAAGCGACTAATTACCTAGCTGTATCATAATCTCGAAGGTCAAAGAAGAGTAAGCACTGTAAAGAATGGATGATCTAGAGCGTCCATTTCAAAGGACAACTACTAAAAGAATTATAAAAGCCATGAAGTATTCTTATCTGTCAATTTATGCGTATTATGGTAAGCATTAAAGTGTGGGAAATTTAATGGGCAGAGTAATCAATGCCTAGAACTAGAGAAAGAAGGGAATGGCCATCCCTTCCTTTTTGATAGGAAGGGCTTACCGAGCGGGTGAGGATCCGATATCGGAAGCCCTCCGATCACGGGCAAGCTGATCGGACGGACCACAACTTCTTGGGCCCACATCCGAATACGAGAATATAAAAAGAAAAAAAAATCAGCCAGGTCAGCACTTGCAGTTCGAGACGAGTGGCTTAATATGCTGACCGGATCCTCTGTACCAACTTCTCCCATGTACCCATGTATCAACTCGCCGGCGATCGCCGGCGAGTCGTCCGATCGACGATTGGACACCACCAATAACTTTTTATCGTCGTTCCGAATAAGATGATATCCTCGGAGAACGGTGAACCCGTCGAAATCGTCGCATCAGACGTCTCGTCGGATTCGACAGTGAATACGGTAACATCACAATTGGGGGGGGGGATTTCGACGGGTTCACCGTTCTCCGAGGATATCATCTTATTCAGAACGACGATAAAAAATTATTGGTGGTGTCCGATCGTCGATCGGACGACTCGCCGGCGATCGCCGACGAGTTGGTACACGGGTACAGGGGAGAAGTTGGTACAGAGGATCCGGTCTGCTTAACATGGCAGAGACCATCACCTTCCGCTTCAGATCCTGAAATTTTGGGGGATGGGGTGGGGGAATCGTTTCGTGGTCGAAGTAATGGAGCGACGGGGGAAGGAGCGGCCGCAGAGTGGCCGCGAGTGCCCATCCTTCTCCTCCACTTTGTTCGACGTCATCTATCGCTCCTGATCCCGGCCTTGCCTACGGATAGGTACATTGGTCGGGCCCGCCAGCCAGCCTGGCGTCATGAAGGGTTGACTGACAGATCAGCAGCAGAGTCTCCGGGTGAGTTCCCAAGCCTAAAGGCCTCCCAAAGGGCAGGGGCGAGCTGGCCACCGGCCATCCTACCAGGTAGAGGCTTAGCCACCCACACTCGGGGGCTTCTCCCAGGCCCAGAGCCAAGACAGACATCATGGGCAGGTACGTAACAGTTCACACTCCCCTTTCCTCACACAAACCAGATACTTAACAGAATCAAACAGACACCCCTTGACAAATCCCCAACCCAAGGCGTACTCTGCACTTCCATTCTACCAGTCGGGCGTGTGGCTGCCCACGCTCCCTGGCCATTACCCGACTCGGTCCCCATCACTTGGACTCGCCAATCAGCGCTCGAGATACGGGCTATCTCACCCCTATACCCCCTACATCACTATATCCAGGGTACGACCCTGCTAACGGGGTTCCCCACACCTTATTCACCCTTGATATTCCTAAGCGGTCAGTCCGCCCATCCAGTACTCTCGTACTGCGCATTCAGTACCCTCATATTGCCCGAGCACCCCGCGCCATGTCGCGCCACTCCTAAGTGCTCCCTACGAGCTGACAGTTATCATACTCTTGTCTCATCAATACGGACAAGGGTTGTCAGCTCCCCCGATTACATAAGCTTGACACTCCCCCTACCACAGTGTCACGCCAGAGCGCGGTCAGTTCTCTGCCACCTCACCGACTCGTGTCACCTGGGAGGTCGTCTGTCCCGTGGGATCGCCACCCCGCTTCGCAACAGGATCAAATTTGGCGCTAGAAGAAGGGACACCAGCAGCCTGATCGGAAGCGGAGATGAGAGACCCAGCCGGGTTCTGATGGTTAACGCTCCCGAAGACTACGAGCCTCTTTTTCGGCTGACCCCGGATGGTCCATCAATTCACCGGAGGCTTTATTGCCAATCCACCCCTGGCGGTGCTTGATTTGTTTTCTTCCGATAAGCCAGAGAGGATAAGCTGGGTAGGGGGAAGGATATATTGTGTACTCTCCGCGCCTTTAAAGTCCGGCCTTCTGGATATGCCTCACATATTCTCTGCGTATCTATAACCTAGCTTCCGGGATATGTCTTATCTGCGCGTCGTATGTTTGAAATCTGGATATATTTTATATGCTCTCCGCGTGTATGAAATTGGGCCTTCTGGATATATCTCAACTATTCTGTGCGCAAATCAAGGCTGGCTTTCTTGGAAAATAATTGTCGTTTCATTACCCTCGGCGAGGCTCTCAGGCGGCGCGTGGCGGCCCACGCTCCCTGAGATGCCCTCGACCGGGAAGCCTCGGCGAGGCTCTCAGGCGGCGCGTGGTGGCCCACGCTCCCTGAGATGCCCTCGACCGGGAAGCCTCGGCGAGGCTCTCAGGCGGCGCGTGGCGGCCCACGCTCCCTGAGATGCCCTCGACAGGGAAGCCTTGGCGAGGCTCTCAGGCGGCGCATGGCGCCCCACGCTCCCTGAGATGCCCTCGGCCGGGAAGCCTCGACGAGGCTCTCAGGCAGCGCGTGGCGGCCCACGCTCCCTGAGATGCCCTCGGCCGGGAAACCTCGGCGAGACTCTCAGGTGGCGCATGGCGGCCCACGCTCCCTGAGATGCCCTCGACCGGGAAGCCTCGGCAAGGCTCTCAGGCGGCGCGTGGCGGCCCACGCTTCCAGAGATGCCCTCGACAGGGAAGCCTCGGCGAGGCTCTCAGGCGGCGCGTGGTGGCCCACGCTCCCTGAGATGCCCTCGGCCGGGAAGCCTCAGCGAGGCTCTCAGACGGCGCGTGGTGGCCCACGCTCCCTGAGATGCCCTCGGCTAGGAAGCCTCGGCGAGGCTCTCAGGCGGCGCGTGGCGGCCCACGCTCCCGGAGATGCCCTCGATCGGGAAGCCTCGACGAGGCTCTCAGGCGGCGCGTGGCGGCCCACGCTCCCCAAGAGATCACCCGTCCGAGCGGCCCTATTTTCGCTCCACGCGAACCTTTCCCTCGGATCGGTTCTCGGTCGGGGCGTGGTGGTCCACGCTCCTCGAGAGATCACCCAACCGAGCGGCCCTATTTTCACTCCACGCGAACTTTTCCCTCGGATCGGCTCTCGGTTGGGGGCATGGTGGTCCACGCTCTCCGAGAGATCACCCGACCGAGCGGCCCTATTCTCGCTCCCCGCGAACCCTTCCCAAGGATCGGCGCGCGGTCGGAGGCATGGTGGCCCATGCCACCGAAGAAGCTCCCTGACCGGTTAGCCCCCATCCTTGCTTCACTCGTACCCCACCCCCGAGCCAGCTCTCGACCAGGTTCGCGGTGATTACCACTCAAGGAAGCGCCAATCAAGCATTCTCATACTCGCCTCACAGACCCGGCGAAAGCGGGACCGGCTCTTGGCTCGATCCTCGATTAAGGGGCATTACCTCCACCGGACGCCTCACTGCAAATCCGTGGGTGGGCTGGGGGCAGCTAGGCCCCCAGAACTACGATCTCTTGATTGAGTGCGCCCCATCCGACTCTCTAATGGTCCAAGGGACTATCTCGAGCTCGGGATTCCCTTCGGGCTCGCCCGAGTTGGGGGCACTAAGGAAACACCGCCTATGATCCCGATTGGCCAATACATAGCGAGCCTGGCATAGTAGGCGCCCACTCATTGATAAGGGGTGGAGGGTCGTCACTTCCGTCATGCGGATCGTTTACACTCTAGCACCGAACATACATGAGCGTAAGTACATAAGAGCGGAGACAAGGGAAAGGGGAAGATAGCATTCATAGCAAGCAATTCGGCTTACATCAGATAACAAAAAAGAGAGACATGTAACTACGACGTAGGCATAGAGGACTGCGATGAGGCCCCACCCGACGCCTTCTCACGCTCCTCACGAATCGCCTGCGCCTTGGCTTTCCGAGCCTCATGATGCTCGCGCATCCGCAAGAGGTCACTTTGGCAAGCCGCCAGCTCCTCTTCCTTAGCTTTCAGATTGGCAAGCAGTGTAGCAGCCGACTAATGGGTCTCCAGGAGATCCGCCTGGGCCTTGGTCAACTCCGAGCGTGCCTGAAGTTCTTGAGTCCGAGCTTGACGCTCGCTTCGCTCCAGGTGAGCGAGTTGTTGACGTAGCTGGGCGTTAGAGGCCCGAGCCGCGCCTAGCTCTGCCAAATGATCCCAAAGCTGTGCTTCAGCGTAAGCGACACGTCCCTGAAGGGTCGCATTCTCAGAGCAACGCATTCCAGGCCTCTTCACTCGGCTGAGGTTGCGTGCAGCGAAGCTGGGTTTCCAACGCCTCCCTCCGGGATTCTGACTGATGGAGGGATCGAGTCTGGGCGGTGAAGGAGATGCCCATGTCGTATACGGCACCGATCAACTACAAATGAAGCGAAGGGTTAGCCAGGAAAAAACCAAGCAACACTACTAGAATTTTTGCATTCAACAACACATAATCGACAACGGTTTTTTGATAAACTGTTGTCGTATATTAATTTAACAACAGTTTTAGTATTAACCGTTGTTGTTGTTGGTCTGTATACGTAAAAAGACAACAGTAATAACAAAATGTTGTCGTATGTATACTCAACGACAACAGTTACAAAATAACTGTTGTCTATAGGCGGGATTTACAACAACTGATGTGATAAACTGTTGTCTATTATGACAATAGACAACATTTATATTAAACTGTTATTGTTGTATTGTTGTGCTGTTCAAGCAATAAACAAAATTTATATTTATTTTTAAACAAAATTTATATTATTGTTGTGCTGTTCAAGCAATAATAAATTAACCAATTTATATTTATTTTTAAACTCATCATTAAAACCCTAAACTAATCATTAAAAAGCCCCTCACCTAAAATCCCTCATTTTCGCTCGCTCGCTCGCTCGCAGCCAAAGCCCGCAGCCACTCGATCCTTACTCTTTCTTCTTCGTGTGACCTAGCCGCAGGTGAAGCCACTGCCCTGTGATTTGATTCCCTTTCCGCTCAATCCAAGCAGATGAGCTTTCCTTCCTCCTCAACACTTCTCCGTGAACCCTAGCCGCGGCTGAAGCTACTCCAACCCGATCTCTTCTTCCCCCATGCCTTCGCGAGTCCTAATTGAAGCCGAAGCCTATCCGACGGCTACTCCTTTCGCTTTCACGCACGCGACGAGGGGCGACACTAAGTTGTAGTCGGAGGTAGGCTCGCGACGCAGGGAACCCTAGACCATTGCTTTCTTCCGAGGATCCCTGCTTGTTCATTCTGATCGTAGCTGTTGGGGTCGCTAATCACAGGTAAGGAGCCTTATCTAGGTTTAATCTTTGATGGTTTCTGAATTTGGATCAGATAGATTGAATCTATCATATTAGGCTTTGGTTGTGAGCTTAACGGGAGTTTTATAGCTGGTTTGATCCATGTTTTCAGTGGAATTGTAGACTTACGGGACTCCCTACTGATCGCCGGAGCTGAGGAGGGTCGTCGGGGCTGCTAGGTAAGGGTTCTAATGTTGAAAATTCTGTTGCAAGGTAATGATTTTGGGGGTGGATGGTTTTCCTCTTTAATAGTGAAGTAAGCAGTCTTCCTATGTTTTGATCAGTTGTTGGATTCCTTCTCACCATGTGATTGTGCCCTAAATGTTAGCATGCGACCCTGTGAGATGCTGTTGTGAGCTCAGTTCGTCAACCAAGTTAGTTTCCTACCCTATGATTTCTAACATCTCCTGCCGTAGGGCATCTCCTTCCTTATAAGACACAATGTACTTTTATTTCCTATGGTTTGGGTTAGGCATAATTTCTAATGAATTTTCTTTTTTTCTTTCCCTTAGAATCATATAGCATGAATTATCAATACTTGTATTAGCAATCAATACTTGATTTATTAAAGATAAATTTTCAATTATGTATTATGATCTCATAAATATTGTTTTTAGAAATCTTATTCTCTCTTAGTGATATCTCAATCATTCTTTCCCCAAACTTACTCATTAACTTAATCTCTCTAAAATATTGAAGGTAATGGTAAATTTGTCTTCCACATGGTATGCTTGGTCTTGAATAAAATATTTTTTTGCGTATATTAGTTCATTCTTTAAAGAAGATTTTATTCATCATTAAGAACTCAATTACATCTTGTTGCCTTTTTCTCCTTTATACAGGTTTAATAGTATAGAGGAATATATCCTCGCTCTATCCATGGGGCTTACTTCCATTTTCATGTACATAATAGAACTTGCTTTGCTAACTGTTTCTTTTTGCTT
>JAGFNQ010006495.1:116700-264458 GCA_024364735.1 Boesenbergia rotunda
TTCTAAAAAAATTAATAAAATCAACCAATTTCTCATATATTATTTAGTGAGAAGAATTAAATTAATTCTTTATTTGTCTAGTCTAATCAATACATACTAGAATTTTTGCATTCAACAACACATAATCGACAACGGTTTTTTGATAAACTGTTGTCGTATGTTAATTTAACAACAGTTTTAGTATTAACCGTTGTTGTTGTTGGTCTGTATACGTAAAAAGACAACAGTAATAACAAAATGTTGTCGTATGTTATACTCAACGACAACAGTTACAAAATAACTGTTGTCTATAGGCGGGATTTACAACAACTGATGTGATAAACTGTTGTCTATTATGACAATAGACAACATTTATATTAAACTGTTGTTGTTGTATTGTTGTGCTGTTCAAGCAATAAACAAAATTTATATTTATTTTTAAAACAAAATTTATATTATTGTTGTGCTGTTCAAGCAATAATAAATTAACCAATTTATATTTATTTTTAAACTCATCATTAAAACCCTAAACTAATCATTAAAAAGCCCCTCACCTAAAATCCCTCATTTTCGCTCGCTCGCTCGCTCGCAGCCAAAGCCCGCAGCCACTCGATCCTTACTCTTTCTTCTTCGTGTGACCTAGCCGCAGGTGAAGCCACTGCCCTGTGATTTGATTCCCTTTCCGCTCAATCCAAGCAGATGAGCTTTCCTTCCTCCTCAACACTTCTCCGCGAACCCTAGCCGCGGCTGAAGCTACTCCAACCCGATCTCTTCTTCCCCCATGCCTTCGCGAGTCCTAATTGAAGCCGAAGCCTATCCGACGGCTACTCCTTTCGCTTTCACGCACGCGACGAGGGGCGACACTAAGTTGTAGTCGGAGGTAGGCTCGCGACGCAGGGAACCCTAGACCATTGCTTTCTTCCGAGGATCCCTGCTTGTTCATTCTGATCGTAGCTGTTGGGGTCGCTAATCACAGGTAAGAAGCCTTATCTAGGTTTAATCTTTGATGGTTTCTGAATTTGGATCAGATAGATTGAATCTATCATATTAGGCTTTGGTTGTGAGCTTAACGGGAGTTTTATAGCTGGTTTGATCCATGTTTTCAGTGGAATTGTAGACTTACGGGACTCCCTACTGATCGCCGGAGCTGAGGAGGGTCGTCGGGGCTGCTAGGTAAGGGTTCTAATGTTGAAAATTCTGTTGCAGGTAATGATTTTGGGGGTGGATGGTTTTCCTCTTTAATAGTGAAGTAAGCAGTCTTCCTATGTTTTGATCAGTTGTTGGATTCCTTCTCACCATGTGATTGTGCCCTAAATGTTAGCATGCGACCCTGTGAGATGCTGTTGTGAGCTCAGTTCGTCAACCAAGTTAGTTTCCTACCCTATGATTTCTAACATCCCCTGCCGTAGGGCATCTCCTTCCTTATAAGACACAATGTACTTTTATTTCCTATGGTTTGGGTTAGGCATAATTTCTAATGAATTTTCTTTTTTTCTTTCCCTTAGAATCATATAGCATGAATTATCAATACTTGTATTAGCAATCAATACTTGATTTATTAAAGATAAATTGTCAATTATGTATTATGATCTCGTAAATATTGTTTTTAGAAATCTTATTCTCTCTTAGTGATATCTCAATCATTCTTTCCCCAAAACTTACTCATTAACTTAATCTCTCTAAAATATTGAAGGTAATGGTAAATTTGTCTTCCACATGGTATGCTTGGTCTTGAATAAAATATTTTTTGCGTATATTAGTTCATTCTTTAAAGAAGATTTTATTCATCATTAAGAACTCAATTACATCTTGTTGCCTTTTTCTCCTTTATACAGGTTCTAATAGTATAGAGGAATATATCCTCGCTCTATCCATGGGGCTTACTTCCATTTTCATGTACATAATAGAACTTGCTTTTGCTAACTGTTCTTTTGATGACTAGTTTGTCTTGTTTTTTATTATGTCCTTTGTCCTTTTTTCTATTTTTCTTTGTCTTGTTGAGGAAGTAATAACTACTTGTTAATGTAGGTCTTTTCTTGATACACAGTACTCTTACCGTCTAATGAAATTGAAGTTGATGCTAAGATCAAGCATAATGACCAAAATCTACCACAAGGTCATACAATGCTTTTCTATACATTTAGAAAGATTGGTATATTACCTTTCAAGTTTCATTTACTATTACTGCAACAAATTATTGAGACATGTGAACTTTTCTCAACATAATGGATTGTGTTGAGAAGCCAACATAATGGATTGGTATATTACCTCTCAAATATTCTTAAATCAAATTAGATTTTCACAATGAAGCCAACATACAATTGCTTAGCAATGACATGTGAACTTGTCTCAACATAATGGATTGTGTTGGTCCACAACACAATTTGCTTAAAATGTTGATGCAGTTTGTATATTCTTACCATAATTGCTAGAAAGACGAGGCTCTAAACACTCAGGGACATGCAATGTAAAGGATTGTAGCTTCTGTATATATTATAGCTCATGTGTGATGTGTAAAAGGTAACAATTACTTTCTTGGAGGATTTGATGTTGTGTTTGTTGGGAAGTAAATGCGACCATGTTTTTATGAATCCTCTCCTATTTCACTTTACTTGTTAGAACTACTTAACAGACTTAACGTACTTGAATTATAAATTTCGTTTGTGTTATTTCTCCTAACAAAAAATAATTCGTTAGTTCTACCAAAAAGTCACTTAAGTATTGTATATACACTAGAATAGCATCCTTTACTCATTGAAATTTTCTCCTAGTTTACCTTACTCTTTGGAATTCTTTAGTAACTTATCATGCTTGAATTAATGATTTTGTTTGTTATTTATCCTAACAGCTTAATGAACTTCAGTTGAAGACTATTTTCTAGCTTATTAAGCATTTATCTGATGCTTTTGCATGACCTTCTTTTCAAATTGAAGTTTACTTTGCTTAAAAATGCAAGCAAACATTTTTACAGATTTGTTGCGTATCCAATGTTACAAATACAAATAATGCAGCATTTTGTTTTGACTTATTTATTTTCTATATCATTTCAGAAACAAGATTTTCACTTGGATCATCGTCATTTGACCCTGCTATCACCGCCAGTTAGTGCATTTACACTTGAAATTGAGGCAGAGATGTATCCACAAAAGAATACATCATTAGAGGTATTATATTGCTGTGGTTGCTAGTGGTGTAGCTTCGTGCTTTTCTGATTGTTTCCTTTTTCAGGGTTTGTACAAGTCCTCTGGAAATTTTTGCACACAGTGTGAAGCTGAAGGTTTTCGGAAAATAACCTTTTATCAGGTTTTTCATAATCACTGTAATATGCTTCAATTTTCTCTTTAGTTGTACATGGACTCTGAATATGTTCATTCAGATGCTACTTCTGTAAGAATATTTTTTGGTGAAAAAGAAGGTTCCCAATTTATGTAAATGTTATTGCCAGGATCGCCCTGATGTGATGGCAAGATATACTTGTAGAATTGAAGCTGATAAGTCTCTTTATCCAGTGCTTTTATCTAACGGAAATCTGATAGAGCAAGGTGATCTGGAGGTATAATTTTCTTTTGCAAGCATTACAAGTCTTTGTTAGTTATGCTGGTGGCAACAACCTTTGTTTGAACATGCTCTACTCAGGATGGGAAGCATTATGCTTTATGGGAAGATCCTTTTAAAAAACCATGCTACTTGTTTGCATTAGTTGCTGGACAACTAGAAAGCAGAGTTGATAAATTTGTCACTCGCTCTAGACGTGAGGTTACCTTGAGGATTTGGACACCCTCAGATGATGTACCCAAAACTGCCCATGCGATGTATTCTCTTAAAGCAGCTATGAAATGGGATGAAGAAGTGAGATTTGGTCTATACTTGATGTTCATGATATTATTCATGTTCAAATTGTGGACTGATCTTTATTCTTCTTGTAATACAGGTTTTTGGTCTTGAATATGATCTTGATTTGTTCAACATTGTGGCTGTTCCTGATTTTAACATGTAAGCTATCCAATTAGTTGTATGGTCTATAAAATTTGTGATCTACATATTGATTAGGGAATAAATATGATGGGCTGTTCTCTTTCAATGTGTTACCTGTGTGGTCCTGTACAGCTAGCTGTATGTTTTCTAATATTTGTGATCTTAAATATTCATTGATAAAGAAATATGATAGGCTATGTAGCATTTTAGTTTGTATCCGTTTAAGATATATAATTTCTTATATCTATACAAACAGTGCCCTTTTGTTTTATTGTACATTGTATACCATTAACCCTTACATATATTTCTATTGAATTTACTTTGATTGATTGTAAGAATCCTCTCATCAAAGCTGCACAGAGTTTTTGAACCTAGGCAGGATAATTTTCCATGAGATACTAATGAATTCAAAAAAAAATGATACAAGGTAATTCGAAATCAGCTATAAACTTTCTGTTCCTGTGGTTTTTCCAGTTTCCATAATTAATGCAAAATATGAAGTGTAATATCTGATAATAAATTTTGAGCATGCTAGTACTTTCTGGTTTTCTCCTTTGACCACTGCTGATGTGCAAGTTCTGCTGATGTGCAAGTTCTGTATGCCAAGTTCTGTATGATTATTGTGCAAGTTCTGATGTGCAAGTTCTGTATGATTGATTGATGCAGTATGATCATCTAACTCTTCTGACTCTTTTGGAGATATGATACTTTTCTCAAGAGCATCTGAACTTAGAAAGGTAAAAAATAAATTGTCAGTTGTAAGAGCATCTGATACTTGGAAGAGCATCTGATACTTGGAAGAGCATCTGATAAATTGTGGGTTGGTTCTATATTTCATCATAATCTGTGTCTGCAATCTTTAATCTCTACTCTGTATTGATTTTTTTTTCATATATCAATTAGAGTTTCTTTGTACACCTTGCAGAAGGGCATTCAGAGATGAGCTTGCATTACTTCAATTAATACGACATCCAAATGTTGTCCAGTTCTTAGGTGCTGTTACTCAGAGTAGTCCAATGATGATTGTCACAGAATATTTGCGAAAGGTTTTTGGACAGAATTATGAACTCTTGTAATTTTGGTATACTTTAGTGGTTTCGACTGTAGACAGGTTTTTGGACAAAAGATACTTTTGTGGTTCCGTCTGTACAAAGCTTGTGGTGGATCTTTATTGTAAATATGTTGATGATGTTTGATATATATAGTTTTTGTTTCGAGGTTAAATTATTGCCTTTTAATTGAAAATATAATGGAAATATCTTTGTTGTCAAATTGGTATGAAACTGTTGTGGAACAGTGTAAACACACAACAGATTTTTTTAAAGCTAAACTGTTGTTGTAGATACGACAACACAGTGATAAAACTGTTGTCGAATATAATAAAAGACAACGGTGAATATGGCATACGACAACGGTGATAAACTGTTGTTATTGATATACGACAACGGTTATAAAAATTGTTGTCGAATATAATAAATTACAACAGTGAAAAACTGTTGTGAAATGTGACATACGACAACAGTGGAAGTCAAACTGTTGTCGAATATGATATACGACAACAGTGATTCACTGTTGTCGTAGACCCCCCCTTTAACAACATGACCTTTAACAACAGTGGTAAATGGCCTACGACAACAGTGATTCACTGTTGTTAAATGCATTTTTTTTAGTAGTATATAAACTCAATAAATAAGTATTCACCATCACATTCCAATTGACAGATCTTAGCAAACCTAATGTAAGGCATCTAAACAAAGCAAATGCAAGGTGATTGAGATTTGGGCCTGATTTGAAAATAGCTGTGGCAGGCAGTTGGTCTGATCATACGGTTTTAGATCTTCCATTTGCAGCCCACACTACCAACAGAATATAGATTTAGAGTTAAATTTTAGTGAAGAAAATAATTCGACATAAATCAACAATAAAATTAACCATGAAAAAAAAATGCATCGCAAAATAACAACAAAATTAGCGATGAAAAAATTTCATCGCAAAATTAACAATAAAAAAATTTGGTCATAAAATTAGTTGGTAAAAAATTATTGTCGTAAACTTCATTACTGATTAGCAACAAATTTTTATTTTGTCGCAAATTAATGATGAATTTTTATTTTGTCACAAAGTTGTGATGATTTTTTTTCCGCAAAATTTAGCAATGAAATTTTATTTCGTCACAAAATTTAGCTACGAATCCTAAATTAGTCGCTAAATTCTTGCGAACATACTCCTCGGACGGGAAACTTAACATGTTAGCTATAACACTATATACGTTGTCCCCACGAGGATCCGGAGTAGTTAGTGCATGGGGGTGTTGTCTAAGAGGTCCTGGGTTCGAGTCGCGCGAGACACACTGGATTAAAACTCTAGACGTCGTTTGGTGTATTAATTTTCGGCCCAACTATACACTAATTAATTCGGGGATCATGATTTACCTCCCTCGTGATAGTCGTGGGACGGATACGACGGGGCGCTACCCCTATTGTACGCCAGTGTACTCTGGACGTCCAAGGTTGAGCCTTGAGATTTGATAGTGGACCTGAAAAGCCACTACGCTCAATCATTTCAGATAATACTTGCATCCTTTATCTTATCATGGTTGCTGGCACAAAATTTAGTGACGAGTCGAAGATTCATCGCTTAATGTAGAGTTAATTCCTGAACCTAAATTTAGCTAGGAATAAGAATTCGCCGCTGATTCAGCGACAAATCCTTCATTCGTGGCTGAATCACTGAATTTGGAAATCTAATTAAATCCCTCCTCAATGCTAAATTGTATGCTATTTCTCTCCCGCACGCACACGAGCGACGCCGCCGCCAATTCTCTCCCAGCACGCAACCTGTTGTTGTAATCTCCATTTCTCTCCCCTCCCCTGTCTGGCCAGATCTAGGCGCGGTGAGTTGACCGGATCCTCAGCCATGGCGGCGGACCGGTTACGAGGCCAGGCGCGAGCGCCGCCACAGCCTGGCGCCGAGGCTGGCGGCGATTCTTCCACTGTTGATTACAAATTAAACAGCCAACTACTGTTAGTATATTTTTACAGTGCAGTAGCTCAATTAAAAACACACGAAGAGGCGATTACCTCATTATGTACTAGTAAAAGAAATCAGAATAAAGAGCCGTTTGAACTAGTCCAGATAATTCCTTGGTTGATGTTTTTGCCCGCTCTTGAATACCTATCTGGTCTTAGCTTGCTGATTGATTTTTTCGATTAGGACCAATCTAGGCTTCTCTTCAGTTCCCTACTTAGAGTTTCACTATGAGGTTTTAATTTGCATATACACGGGAGAGCTAGTAGTATTATTCCTCGATTTCAGCTGTATTTCTATGGAGACTAATTCACAGGCAATCTCTGTTAGATATGGAGGCATGCTCTGATAATTTAGATGGTGGTTTCACCATGTGAGGTTTTCCTAGCTCCCATCTTATTATTGTTGATCTTTGTGTTCTTTGATACTTATTAAATTTGTTTGGGGTTTGTAACTTGCTCATTGTCACCTATGTTTGGAGATCCGAGGAACATGACTGTATTGAGTGACTTACGTACATTGTTATAAGGCTAATCTTTATAATTAGATATTTCTTATAATACTGCTTGATTATACTATATAATTAGTCGCATAAAGGGCAAAATTTATTTTCTAGGAATCGAAACGTACAAGAAAAGACCAGAGTTTTCTAGTAGATTTAAGTTTAAACCATGCCGGCCCAGAGTTTTCTTATTTTCAAGGAATCGAAAATTTACCAAACCTGAACCAGAGCCTGAAGTTGTCCCCACGGATTCTATTGGACTTATGTCTCTATATTACTTATGTCTCTATATTGTATACTGATAATTAATATATGGATATTTTCGATGGTTAAAAGTGATTCGCTCATCCTTAGTGCCCCCGTCAATCCGTCCCAAGGTCAATACATAGGAGGTAAATCACGAGGGCTACTAGCCCGGATGCTGTGACTAACATATGGGGAGGATGGGATGGTCTCAACTTAAGGTCTAGGAGTTAAAATCTAACAAAATCAATGTGTCTGTCCTCCCTATGCACTAATCATAATATCTGAGCTAATAACCTTTGTGATTTACTTCCTCTGACTCTGAGATGGATTGACGAAGACGTTGAAAGTCAACAAATCGCCTTTTATCAATTAGAATTTGTTGATGATTTTTTAATAGTATCTTGCAACTAGAGTCAGAATTTGTTGATGATTTTTTAATAGTATTCTAGCAACTATATACTCTGTTTGCCCTAACCATTTTATATGAGTAAAAGAAAGGTATTAACATGATTATTTTCGGATCCTATATTACATAAAATCTCCTTATTTATAGTGTCGTATTTTTATAAGTATATTTGGTGGAAAAAGTAATAATATTCATGTTAGATGTCTCTTATAGTTGATCTTTAAATTATATGAAAAATAATAATATTAATTCGAGCAATAATTAATACATAGAAAAGAATAGGAATACGATTATTAATCCGGAATAAATTTTTAAATTTTATGATAATAACATTTTATATATTAAGTCAACTCTCTATCTTAAAGAGACTGGTTACAAGTACATTTGCAGGTGGCTAAGATAATCAAGGAAGACTTAGGGCCTAATCTTTTAAACTTCAACAATTTATCTTCAGTCTAATATTCAAGAGATGATTAAAATCATTATTTGATGGCACGGAAAATTGATGAAGATGATTTTAAAGGTGAGGATGATGAAAAGGTACGTCATTTTCAATGTACCCTCTTTACGTAAAGTTTGTCTCGGGATCTTACATTAGTAGGATGATTAATTATTATTTTAAATATTTATATTTTAATTTTTAATCACGATATGTTTTATAGGAGTTTTTTCTTCAAATGAAATGTGAATTCTGAGACGCTACGCTTCTGTACCGTTCACTGTGAGCATTTTTTAATTTATCCTCACGGTCGGTGAAAAATTTTCATGAGATCGGACCGATCGTCCGAGGTTAAAAAAATATCATTAACTTACGTAAAGTTTGATATATTCAAGCATCTCCTATGATTAAATATAAAAATCTATTAGAACATCTTTAATAATTAAAGCTATCGACAAGCTTATTGATAATTTTCTAAATATAAAATTATCATATAATATTTTTATATAATTTTTAATTTGATTTAATTTTATTTAATATTTTAAATAATAATCATCTTTAATTTAATTTATTTATACTTTTTAATTGATAAATTAATCAATATGATTTTTAATTTAATTTAATCTATAATTTCTATTTAATATATAATTAATTATAAATTTTAATTTAATTATAATTATTTATATTTTTTTAATTTATCAAATATATTTATTTCTAAAAAAATAAATATAATTTTAATCATTATTATTTATTCATGAAATAAAATATTATAATTAATTAATTAAAATTATTTTTTAATTATTTTAAAAAGCCAAGCATACAATATTATTATATTATTTATTATAAACTTCACTTCTAAGAAAAAAATAAATTTAAAAATATAAAATTACTCGAACTAAAAATCTTAGATCTCATGCCCACAATAATTTGAGTTTTTTTTTCATAATCTCTCCAAAAATTTTGTATTCGAGATGCTCTTAATATTATCATTTTTCCGAGTTGAATTGATAATTAACGTATGAAGTGTTACTATATATCATAAAGTCTAGTATTAAATGCCGACGAAGATAGTTGCATCACTTATACATTAATCATTATCTAAATTAATAATTTTTATAATTTATTGTTTTCATATTAATTTATTTTTTCATACTAAAATTATTTGAAACGAATTAGCCGAGATACTGTCGTCTTTTATCGCCCTGGTATACCACTGTTATCTCATAAAGTAAATACAGATTCCTTCTCTTTTCTCCATTTTCTAAACTTGGTCTCATCCGGTTCCACTTGTATTGTATGACTTGCTCGTTAAGTTAGTTAAAGTAGAAAATGATGAGTACCAGACTACTAGTATTTTCCTTGGTAAATGTGAGTCACATAAACTGAGGGTGATTATTGTCTTTACCACTGATTTCTGGTCTCTCTGTATATTGATTTATTTTCGCCCATTAAATTGTATACTGACTTATTTGATTCAAATTTTATAGGCACTTGTCGAACTGCCAACTGATTGAATCTATTAGTTTATAGTTTGATGAGCTGATTTAATCTTTGATTGGCTTTGATTTAATGTTTCATGAATCAGATTTACAAATTTACTGTGCTGAAAAAATTATAAGCTTCTAATAAATTTTACGACGAAATTAATTCATCCCTGATTTTATGATGTATATTACGACAAGATTGATTCGTCGTTGATTTTGCGACGAAATTGGTTCGTCGTTGATTTTGCAATGAAAAATAATTTTGTGACGTTTTTTGTTTTGCAAATTAGTAATGAGTAAATTTCATCACTGATTTATAACAAAAAAAACCATTTTCCTGTATAATTTGCGACAAATTTTGTTATAAATTTTTATTTATTGTAAATTTTAAGATGAAATTTGTTGCAAAATTTTATAATGACATATTTACGATGGAAAAATTTGTCATAATTTTTTTTAAGTTAGTCGCAAGATTCATTGTAAATCTGTGATTTTTTTTTAGTGAAACTATTGATGCCTGAATAGAAGGGGGAAAAACTGACATTCTCTGAGAAATTGCAAACCAATATTCTTTTGCAAATTCTACTCTCTCTGCCAGCTCTTCCGACACATGATAAAGCTACTTATCTTTTACTTAGTATTATGTTACTCTCAGCCAGCTCATCCAAAGTGGTTTCTTAAGCCAATTACTGTCCTTTCTGCAGCCTATTAATTATCTATAGAAAATGGAAATGGTTCGGTCGACAAACATCAACTGTGAATTAAGACTATACTAGAGAAGTTAGTAGCAATTACAGTATTGAAAATATTGACTCATGCTAATGGTGCCTGACCAAGAAACTCACACCAGTACTATAGCAGTGTTGTGTTGGTTGTGGCATGCAGTTTGTGCCCGAATGCATTGTTGGGATGATGAACCAGAGTAGCCAGCAAGAAGTAGCCTTTTAACCTAATACAAGTAAATCAGGATATCCTCTCAAGGGGTCAAGTAATCATCTTAGGTTGGAACTAAAGATTGGGACTATTACATACTAAACTTGCCTTATGAGATTTATTGCAGAAGTTCTAAAGCAAAGTCTAACGAAATTAACAGCGAGCCCCAATAGGAAATCCAACATCTTATACAAAATCTAACAGAGAAACAAATCAAGAATTAAAGCAAATATAAAAGCAAAGTCAGTAATGAAATTAACTTGCATGAATCATCATACAGATTCTATAACAATGACTGAAACAAGCAATGTTCGATTCATATGACAAAAATTGATTGATAGTAGAAAGTACAATAAAATCCAGATCTACAGCTTAGAGGAAAACACGTACATATATATTTTAAAAAAAAATTTTAAAGAAAAAGATTTACCATCCACAATTCAGAATCTACCTAAATAATGATCTTTTCAGCTTTGAATGATAGCAAACATGAGGATGAGCACGATCTAACCGCCGTGGCGTGAACCAGAAAACATCAGATCTGTGCATCAGACACGTCCAGGAGAGGCAGCAGAGGAGGCGGCGGAGGTGGCTCCGCCGAGGAAGGACAAGAGACCGGAGGCACTGCCAGTCTCCTGCTCATCAAGAAACAGATCCTCCGGGACGCGAAAGGCTCCGTGGGCGGCGACTATGCCAGCGCCAACCACGAGGGCAGAGACGATGATCGATCCGACAGAGGTGAGGAAGACGACGAGGACGGACAGCAGGACAAGACCGCCGAGGGTCTCCCGGTTGGAGAAAGTACGGCCAAAGAGGACTAAGGGCTGATCGGAGGGGCGAAAAAGGTAAAGGAGGCACCAGGCGGCGAGGAGCGCGAGAAGGATGAGGAGAGAGAACGGGTTGGTGACGAGGGACACGGCGAGGACGAGGGCGACAACCGCGGCGTAGTTGACGCGGAAGTAGGCGAGGTTCTTGCGGAGGCGGGAGGTGGCTTCGGTGATGGATTCCGGGCGGGAGAAGGCTGAGCGATCGGTGATCTCAGACCATGGGCGGCGATCGGAGAGGGAGCGGCGGACGGAGTCGGTGAGGTGCGAGAGAAATAGACGGAAGGCGGGGGTGGAGACGGGGGCGGCGGCGGCGAGAGCGGATCCGGCGGAGGCGGGGTTGGAGAGCTGGGAGGGGGCGGAGGACATCATCGGATCGGATCGGAGGAAGAGAAAGAAGGTGGTGGTGTTGGTGGATCGGGAAATGTAGAAAGGAAGGAGGTGCCGGCGTTATTTTGGGTATAAAATCGGAGGAGCAGAGGAAGGGGTGGATTTGTTCGCATAATTCATACGGCGGAAGGACGCGTTAGTGTTAAAAGAACATGGGGGAGTTTTAATTTTAGTTTTTGGAAGGTATCCTTTATTATGATTTTCCTTAATGATCATTTTATTTTTTTTTAATATTACAACAGTATCTTTCTCTTTTTTAATTTAAAAACATTTTTATATTAGTAATATTTTAACAGATTTAATCCAACTCCTACGCCATTTACTAATTTTATTTAAATTAAGTATGTTACGTTTATTAGTAATAACTTGATTAAAAGTGTTTATAATTTTTTTTAATAATCTAGATATTCACGTTGTATTACTTGATGAGTTTTGAAGTTGACAGTCAAAAACGAATGATTCAACAATTGCTCAACTATTTTAGGGGTCGTTTGGTTTGTTCTATTTTTCATTTTTATTTTTTAAAAAATTATATTTTTTTATTTTCTAGAAAATGATTTTATTTTATTCTTTAATTTTTCAAAAAAAATATTATATTTTCTTTAAAAAACAAAGCTAGAAAATACAAATCAAATATATTTTTCAAAAAATTATATTTTCTAAAAAAAATAAAAATAAAAAATAAATTAGAAACGTAAATCAAACGTCCTTTTAGTATTTCAAACTCAATTGACACATTTCTTATCAGGCGCCTGAGATTCAAAGTATCTATCCATGAGTACTATAGTTGCACCATATCTGAAGCAATTCCGAACATTCTTATACGCTATAGTAGCATAGTCAACAAAACTGATACATACTAAAATAATTTTAAATAAAATTATTATAATAATATTAAAATAAATTTAATTAAGTTGAGTGATTTTGTTCAACAAATAATAATTTTAACTAAATTAAAATTCACATTTTTAATAATATTATTATATGTGTAATAATTTTAATTAAATATGAGTAATTTTATTTTATACTATAATAATTTTAGTTAATATGAGCATTTTTTTTTAAAAAAAGGCATATAATTTTATTTGAATATTTTTAAAAATTAAAATGCCCTTTTCATGTTAAAAAATGACAAAAATTGAAAATGCATTTTTTAATTATTAAAATCAGATTGTTTTTTGAGCTATGATAGTAGCTATTTCATAAGTACTGCTATAATATATATAAAACTTTAACTCTTATACATCAATTATACTATATTATGATAATTATAAACATGGAGTTATTACAATATGGACACCAATACTAGTAATAGTAGTATTTCAATGTTATTATAATAATTATGATATATGCTACACTTATTCCTTTTATTATACTATTGAAGTGATTTTAATAAAATGAATTTAGTTAAATTTGAGAAATTTTGATTAACTTGGTAAAATAAATGTATTTTGATATAACAGTAGGTTATGTAGTAATTTTACAAATTTAGATTAATTTTACTTTAATATTATAATAGTTATGACAATAATTGCTTCAACAATATTAAAATATAAATAAGTTTTGGATAACAAAAGTACGATGAAATAACTATAAATTACTTTTAATTTCTCAATTAAATCTTAAATTTTATTCTCAGTCCCTATGTCATAAAAAATTTATTTTCACTCCCCACATACAAAGTTTCATTTGCTTTAGCTCCCTAATAAATATTATTTTACCTAATTATCCTTATTATTTTTAGATACAAAAAGTCTAAAATGAGGTATAGTTCCTCCTAAATTCAGTATCATATAATTAAAATCTAGTATATTTTCTATTAAATTAAGTATCACACTTTTTATACGTATAAAAATTCCAGGAAGAAGTATAATTCTTTCTAAATTCAGTATATTTCAATTAGAATTTAATATATGTTCTATCAAATTGAGCACAATTCTTTTTCCACCGGACCATTTGATTAGGAGTTTATACCTAATTGCCTTTATTATTTTATGTACAAAAAGTTCAAAATGAGGTATAGTTCCTCCTAAATTCAGTATCATATAATAAAAATTTAGTATATTTTCTATCAAATTAAGTATCATACTTTTTATACGTATAAAAGTCTAAAAATAAATATAATTCTTCCTAAATTCAGTATATTTCAATTAGAATTTAGTATATGTTCTATCAAATTGAGCATAATTCTTTTCCATCGGACCAATTGATTAGGAGTTCATACCAATTGATTAATTTAGGATGAATTGATCAGGTCATACTCAATTTGATATAAAATATACTGAATTTTAGTTAACTGATGCTGAATTTAGAAAGAATTATACTTGATTTCAGACTTTTTTGTACTTAAAAAAATTAAGGGGTAATTCGGTAAATCTGTAGTTGAAACACATGAAACATTGCATGTAGGGAGTGGAAATAAATTTTTTCTGGGGCAGGGACTGAGGAGAAAGTTAAGTTTGCATGCAGGGAGTTTAGGATAATTTTCCCATGAAATAACTTGTTGATGTATATATATTTTTACAATAGAATATCTTTGATAATTATAACTACTACCATATTGAATATTACACGAATAACATTCTATTATATTAGAGTAAAAAGTGATGTCGCTCATTCAAGTGGTCCAATATTATCAATCCCATAATAAAAATATAGGCTTATAAATAATTATGAAGGATATTTTATTCTAGTACAACGACGCTTTATACAGGAGAGGTCAAAATAACATTATATTATAGTAACTATGAATGATAATTGCTACAATATAGACCTATCATCTTTGTTCAATTATATTGTAATAATTATAAATCACAGTTATTGAAACATAAATACTTCACTTCTAATCAATATTGATCTATATTAAGTTATCCTAACTATGATTCATAATTGTTACAATAAGTAATAATGGTTCATAACTTCAACAATTGTGTAACAACTACAAACTTATAACTACTAAAAAGTTGTAACAACTATAATTTTATAGATGCTATAATTATATAAGAATTATTATCTGTAGTTGCTGTTATATTTAAGTCATTTTTTCGACGTTTGTAGAAATTATAATTCATAGATATTATAATAGTATCGAAAATAAATATATTTTCAAGAAAAATTGAGATGAGGTTGAATGAGATGTTATTTTGATAATAAATAAGAAAGATACAAACACAAATATGAACAACCCGATCACAAGTCCCTCGTGCCTGCCACGTACTACACAACCCTATCACAAGTCCTTCCCTTCAAGTCTGATCGAAGGAAGTGTAGCTGACTAATCGGACTACTGTGGTGATGAAGAAGTTGGGCCTTGTCAGTTTTTGTTTTTCTCTTCGTCCTTTACTGCTTCGCTGGCGGCCCGTGGGGCCCCAAGATATATCCAATGAGTCTTCGGGACTCTGGCTGATCTTTTGAACATGTCCCGTATCTTTGCGAACTCTGGGGCAGCCAAGGCGACGCAGCTGCTCAACGTATGTAATAAGGCCACGTGTCTCTTCCCTCGTTTTGCGGCGAAATCTTCTTGATACGTACTACGGGCTATACGAAGCGACGACAATAAGTGCTATCCGTTCCCCGAGATAGCCCATTAATGCCATCGACGTTCTGTTATCCCATTGCTCAGAGGGCGCGAAAGCAACAATCGAGGCTGCGGAGGAGGAGTCAGTTGAGTCGTGAGGGCCGAGTGCTGTGTGAATGTACTCGGGAAGGGATTCAGCAGGGTACCAGTCGACTGCCCTGGGGGCAGTCGACTGGCAGGTGGCTGGTGAGCTGGCAAATTCGAACGATGGGGGCAGTCGACTGGTAGCGAGAAATCAGCCCCGAGTCCTATTTAAAGAGGACTTCGCGGTGGCTGAGTTTCTTGACGAAACTCACTTGGGAAAAGTGTGTTAGTAGTCTATTGTGTTCACAAAGCGTCCAAAGTGTTGTGGCGAGGTTTCTCCACCCACAAGGAGTGACACGTGATAGACGGAGGTTATCCAGGGAGTGATCCACCGACGGATTGTTGGATTAGTCACTCGGCCGGGGTGGATACTAACTAAATATGGTTTGTTAGCATTGTATTTATTATTTTATTTGTATTTCCGCTGCGCTAACAATCTTGTAGGAAGAAGGGGTTCGAAAAATCCGCTATTCACCCCCCTCTAGCGGACGGCAACGATCTAACAATTGGTATCAGAGCGAAGGACCGCTCTTGATCGGGCTAACCGCCAAGGGAGCATACGCTAGAGGAAATGTAAGGTGAAGGTCCACTTGGGGACGAGATCTACACACCACCGGCCTACGTCAATGAAGATTTTGCATATTGGAAGGCGAGGATCGAGACGTGGTTCAGAATGGATTGGGCATGCCGAATTGTGCTTGAAGAGCCCTTCGAAGTTCCAAAGGACAAGCACGGGAAGAAACTTCGTCCTAGATATTGGGACAAAGAGCAACAAGAACAATTCCGGGCCAATGAGAAGGTAACAAATATTTTGGTTGATATATTACCTAACGACATCTTGAGTTGTGTAGGGTCATATCAAAGTGCATGTGAATTATAGAGCAAGGTGAAAGAGTATCATGAGACTCCTACAAAAACTCAAGAGCCTAAGGAGAAAAGCCCCGTGATTCAAGAAGAGGAAGAAGAAAGTGAAGAATCGTCAACCTCCTCAAGAGAAGAAGAGGAAGAGGTCTCCACCTCAAGGATTGAGGGGGAGGAGAGACTCTCATCTACACATGATCAAGAGGAAGCTTCCACATCATCCGAGGTTGAAGAAGAAGAAGTCAACCTAGTCTCCACCTCCACCTCCACCTCCACCTCCACCTCCACCAAAGCCAAGCGAAAGGACCACATTACATGCTTTGGGTGTAATGAAAAGGGGCACTACAAGGACAAGTGCCCGAAAGGTAAAAAGGAGGTAAAATCTACACTCATTTCAAATTCTTTCAAATCTAACGTAAAGTGTAGAAATGAAGAGGCCCGAGTTAAGAAGAAGGGAATTCGATGCTTCACGTGTGGAGAGCTAGGACACTACCACACGAGGTGTCCAAGGAGTAAGGAGCTCAAAAAGATGGAACACTTGAGGAGATGGGAAAAAGAAGAAAGGAGGAAGCAAAGAAGTCCACATCAAGGAGGAACTCCAAAGGTAAGGAAGGTAACTCCTAACCTTAAGCCAAAATGTAATTCGATTTCAAGTTCCTTCTTACATTTTAAGAATCATGTTAATTACCCATCCATGTATGCTAATTTAAGTGAAAATTGTCTACTTGTGCATAACCATGATTTTAGATATCATGATAGGACTAGAAATAACAAGGTAGATCAAAACCCCAAGAAAAGCATGCATCATCACAAACCTAGGACCTTTGTACCTAAGGATGATGGCATTAATCCCAAGAAGGGAAGGAATATGCCTAGAAAAGAGGGTAGGTCCAGGAATGTCCAAGGTGGACATATGGATTCAAAGGTTAGAGACTTAGAAAGGGAAAATCAAGTCTTGAGGTCAAGACTTGATACTTTAGAAAAGGCCCTAGAAAGATTTACGGTTGGATCTAAGGGCCTAGACATGGTGTTGGGTAATTTGAAACCCAACTACGATAGATCGGGATTGGGATACCGATCTAAGACTTCCAAGACCAACAAAAAGAAATATGCTGGGAAGGCATATGATCATGGCAAGAAGGACAAGTCTAAGGATGGCAAGGGGGTGCCATCCAAAGGTAAAAAGAGTGAATTAACCAAGGACAAGGTGTCTAAGGCTAAGAGAGTCCATTTTGTAGGCCAGAAGTCACCGGTGGGACACCGGTGTGGACTAGTGTAAATCGAGTCACCTAGGGAGGTGGCTAAGGCTCAGAGCTCAAGGGGGAGCTCTAGGAGCCTTTGGGATCTATGGTAAGTAAATCTCAACAGTTTTTCTCCCAAGGAATTAGATGAAATGTGACAAATAGGATTGGGAGACTTGGGTAAATCTAAATCCTAGGGTTTGGCACATTAAAAAGGGGATTTAGGGAGAAAAAGAGTGAAAATGGTGTTATAATTGAAAGAAATTGGGTTTAATATGAAAATATCATGTAACCTGGTGCTACAAATGGATTATGAATGAGTATGGGAAGAAGCATCAAGGTGAGGTCCAAATTAGAACTTTGAGCTAAGGTTTTAATGATACACTTTAGAATAAGTTGAGTTTTGTGCCAATCTTGGGATCCGGAGTATGTTTGTTTGGAAACGAATTTTTTCCCAAGTAGACATTGGCCCCACAAATCTTCCCACGAAATTTCATAATTTTTGGAGATTTATGGAATTATCTAGGCATTTCTGAAATTGGGTTGAAAAACCTAAAAATCAGGTATCAGTCGACTGCCCCATGGGTAGTCGACTGGTAAGAACCCAGAAACATTCTGTGAGTTTTGAGAGTCGACTGCCCCAGGGGTAGTCGACTGGTCCGAAGGCTGAAATGGAAATAGGTATATCGGACAATCAGAAATTACAAAATTGAATATTGGGATATGGTTTAGGGTTAAAACTCTTGGTTATGACTTCATAGTCCTTGAATAAAGTGTTATCCCATGATTTGATAAGAATTTATTGGATTTTATGGAAATCAAGAAGGATTGATAAGGTTCTCTAGGTATCTAAGATTTAGAGGTTAAACAGGGAACATTGAGGATAATTCTATGTGTCGAATTATGATGGGTAGATTTGACAAACACATGGAATTAGAAACAAATTTGAAAGATGATACTTAATGCAAAATCCTTAAGAAACTTAGATGTGTACCAAAAGTCAAACACACTTGATATTTCCATGATATCATATTTTTCTAGGATAAGGTATATCCTAGCAAGTGTGCTTGCAATCTTTAGAGTTTTTAAGACTATGTTGAGTTCTTTTTCGCACCTAGGGAAAGATTGCTTGGGGCAAGTCTATGATAGTGTTAAAGGGGGAAGAACTCGGGTGTTGGGTTGTGTATGACTCAACGTGGTGTCTAGGAGGTTAAGTTGGGTAGAACTTGACCTGGGAAAAATAAAAATTGGGAGAAGACATGGGTAAAGGGGGAGGTTGCCTCCTAGCTGCTTTGATTTTTATTTTGAAATTTTTGGGTTTTATGTCAAACTTGAGAATGGTGATAGATACATGGGTAGATGTATTTTTTCCAAGTAGGTATAGGCTCTACAAAGTTGTCCACGAAGTTTGGAAATTTTTGGAAATTTTTGGAATTTCTGGCGCGTTTCTGAAATTCGGCCAGAAAATCAGAATTTAGGCGTATCAGTCGACTGACACTGTTGCCAGTCGACTGCCAGAGACTGATTTGGGTATCAACAACTGGTTTGGGGTCCAAATGACAAGGAACAAGTGTATGGGGGTCTAGTACACTATGTTTAAGGTCATTGGGGATGTTAAGAACCAATAATTGGGATATTATTGGGGTCTTTTGATGTATGGCAAAGGGGGAGAGATGTTGGGTTTAAGTTGGGAAATCAAACACTCCTTTGCTAGAAACCCTAGGTTTAGGGAGAGCTAAGATTAAGGGGGAGCATGGTTGCTCCCTTCTTGGCGTAAGGGGAACCATGGAGAGGTTCTTAAAAAACCTTTGTAAGTCCAGTGTAAGGGGGGAGCTTGGGAGAAGCTTTAAAAAACCCGATTTGGTAAAAGTCCTAGCTCGGAGGGCTAGGTGTGGGAAAATCCTAACTTGGAGGGTTAGGTGGTGAAAATCCTAGCTTGGAGGGTTAGGTGGTGAAAATCCTAGCTTGGAGGGCTAGGTGTAAAATTCCTAACTTGGAGAGTTAGGTGTGGGATGCCGTGGGATAGGATCCAGTTATGCATTGCATATGCATTCATTTAGCATGGTTTTATGCTATTTACTACTATCTTGCCTTCCTAACTTAAACGGATTGCCAAACATCAGAAAGGGGGAGATTGTTGGAGCAATCGACCCTAAGATGGTCCGGAGTGACCATGAGTTTTGATGTTTGGGCAAAGGGTTTAAGTTAGGTTTTCCCTTGTATTCTTATATGCGTATGTTGAGTGTGCAGGCTGTACAGGTTACGCATATGGACTTGACTGGACGGCCTCGGTACGGTGAAGGGTGGCATGGAGACAAGCTGGAGGCTTGTGTGCACACCTGAGGGACCTTGGTGAGCAGGGACGATGAGCTGAAGGGCGCGGACTTCGAGGCATGCGTGAAGGATGGCATGGAGGCAAGCTGGAGGCTTGCGTGCATCCGAGGGACGGGAGCCAAAGATGAAGAGGGCGCGAAAGCAACAGTCGAGGCTGCGGAGGAGGAGTCAGTTGAGTCGTGAGGGTCGAGTGCTGTGTGAATGTACTCGGGAAGGTATTCAGCAGGGTACCAGTCGACTGCCCTGGGGGCAGTCGACTGGCAGGTGGCTGGTGAGCTGGCAAATTCGAACGTTGGGGGTGTCAACTGTTGAATTTGGCTGGCACCAGTCGACTGCCCTGGGGGCAGTCGACTGGTAGCGAGAAATCAGCCCCGAGTCCTATTTAAAGAGGACTTCGCAGTGGCTGAGTTTCTTGACGAAACTCACTTGGGAAAAGTGTGTTAGTAGTCTATTGTGTTCGCAAAGCGTCCAAAGTGTTGTGGCGAGGTTTCTCCACCCACAAGGAGCGACACGTGATAGCCGGAGGTTATCCGGGGAGTGATCCACCGACGGATTGTTGGATTAGTCACCCGGCCGGGGTGGATACCAACTAAATACGGTTTGTTAGCATTGTATTTATTATTTTATTTGTATTTCCGCTGCGCTAACAATCTTGTAGGAAGAAGGGGTTCGAAAAATCCGTTATTCACCCCCCTCTAGCGGACGGCAACGATCTAACAATTGGTATCAGAGCGAAGGACCGCTCTTGATCGGGCTAATCGCCGAGGGAGCATACGCTAGAGGAAATGTAAGGTGAAGGTCCACTTGGAGACGAGATCTACACACCACCGGCCTACGTCAATGAAGATTTTGCATATTGGAAGGCGACGATCGAGACGTGGTTCGGTCACGGTCACGGGACCGATCAGGCCGACCGATCAGGCCTTCCTCTGATCGGTCACGGGACTGATCAGAATCCTCCTTGTCCGATCAACTCAATCAGACAGTAACTGAAAGTGATCACCGATCATTCCCTCCTCGACTGGCTCATAAGCGATCGACCACGAAGACTCCCAGAACAACTTCGAGAACCCCTCTATGTAGCTCTGAAAGCTCCAGACGACGAAAACAAGTAATCAAAAAGGTTCGATCGGTAACCAATAGCTCCGGCGGAACCCCCACCTTAACTCCTCCAGCTGCGGAAAATGATTAGCAAATTGAACCTAGAAACTTACCTCCGATGATCTGAAACTTGAGAAGAACGAATTGATGTGGCCGTCACGCGATCCAAGAAAGAAAAAGCAATGAAATCGATAAAGAAATGGAAGAAAACGTGAAGAAAACGGGATCTGAAAACTCTGCTCCTATGCGACGCGACGACCCCCGATCTGAAGAGGGAATTTTGCATTTAAACTTATGCCATTTAATTTGGACGGCTGAGATTGTTTTTGCTCCATCCAACGGTCGGATCTCTTCATATATGAACCAAACTCCGCAGATCTTAATCAAGGGTCAGGATCTGTCTATCAGTAGCTCGGATCTCCCAGATTTACATCGGATGGTTCAGATTGCTTTGATCTTCAAATGAGCGGTCTAGATCCTCTCGAGCTTGCTCCAACGGCTGAATGATCTCTGATTAAGCCCATATTCTCAGATCTTGATCAATTGACTTGATTAGCCCTATCCTGAACTCAGATTGATCAAAAGTTGATGAATGACTCAGATCTAGCCGTTCTCTTGAATCGGCGACCCATATTAATCCGATGCTTGATCACCTTGATCCGGATCCAATTCTGACTCAAGTCTGACCCAATCTGATCTAGGTCCATGGTCAATTAAAGCCTACAAAATGATATACAAATTTAAGTGCCAAAATATCTTAATTTTAGAAAGATTTGAATTAAACACCAAAATAGAAGTAATTCATGAAACCTTAAGTAAATGCAAACTTAAGCATGTAAAATGTGGATCAAACATAGATTTTAGAGTCTAAATTTATCATCAAAATGGTAATTATCAACTTCCCCACACTTACTCTTGGGCGTCTCACACAAGCTACTAGTAAGCTAAGATGTATCCCCTTAGATTATTCTTTATCATAGTTAGAAGCAATTGAAAGGAAATTACCTAGGGTTGTCAATTCTAAAAAATCTAAGCTCAATGGACTAGAAACTTGTCCTTAAATCAACAACTTAGCATACTTCATCCATTATGACTCATTGAGATGAATTAACTCAAAAAACCTTGCAAGGGAAGTTCTAAAGTGACTCTCTTCCTAAGTTCTACATTTTAATTAAGTGTAGCTCTCTCAAACACAACATGGTTCTTGCACTACCATAGGCTTGCTTATTATCTACTCTCCACAATCATTCTTGAGTTGGATCCACATCTACAAAAGCTTATTCAAACATGTTAAAGGAAATTTAAAATGATAGAAATGACATGGAAGTTCAATGAACTTGATACTTAAGAATTATAATAAAGGAAGTAAAGAAATGTGATATGACAAGGAAATATGGAGAGAAATATAGCATGGTAAGAAAAATATGGAAAAAGTAAAGAAATATAGTATGATAAGGAAATAAGGAAAAAGTAAAGTAAATGGAAAACTTGGACATCCAAAAATGTATCTTAATGCTCTTTGCCCATTTCTTGTGTATTATTCTGCATAATTCAGAGTTGCGGTGGAGGTTTGGGTGGAAACAATGCTGAAATGAAGTGTACCCAGGTTTTGTTGTGTGCCAGCTTTCACTGATCAGTCACTAGACCGATTAGACATTGTCTGATCGGTCTGGAAATCGGTCTGGATAGCTTCTGATCGATCGGGGGACCGATCAGGCGACGATCAGTAGCTGAAATTTTAGATTTCTGAACTGTTCACTGCCAAAGTTTCAATCTTCCGGTTAACAACTTACTCTTGAATTCAAATAACTTCTTGCTTCCATCTTCAAATTGGAAATCTAACTCCGCATGTGACTCACACTTCATGTTTCTCTTTTCTTTTCTTTTGTTTCTCTTCTGTTTTTTTCTTTATCAGCTACTCTGTTTTTGTTTTTTTAATATCTGCAACTTAGTTTTTTTTCTCAGTGATTCAACTACTTCATAGCTTCACTTCTTTACAACTTGGAGCTTTTCATGATAATAAAGAACTAAGTACTCCACTTGTACACTTTTAGCTCTTGCATCCCACTTAGCACACACTACACTTATTGATACAAAAATTGTTCTTCTGTTTTTCTCTCTCTGCCAACTGCCCTTATAACTTTGAAACATCCAATAGTAAGAAGGAAATTATATGCTCCACTTCCAATTAACTCTTGCCACTCAAACTTGATACAAAATCCTTCAAATTGGCACACTCTTCTTGTAGATTATCAATGCTTGGTTGTCCTCAATTTTTGATAGAATGCTTGCATCGTCCCCCACACTTAAACTTTTGTCTATCTCGGGCAAAGTAACATTAAGAAACATTAAGAATAACCAAATCCAATGAAAAAGATTATGATGACATACATGAAGAATAGGTAAAAGAAAGATAGAATAAGAGTGTATCAACAAGGAAATTGCAAAAATGATATAAAAAAGGAAACAAAGTGATTTACCTCTATAAATGTGGTCCAATCATAGAAATATAGTTTTGAAGAACCTAAGCAAGTTCTAGAGTACAATCACATGTATGTATCACAATTATTTGGCCAATTCCTCACTAGGTAAAAAGAATTCATCTCAATTCATCAATTTAGAATCCAATACTGAGTAGTATTCAAGCATCCAAGAATTTTCATCCATTGACTCAAATTCTAAGTTTTAACAACCAAATTTAATTTGCTTTCAAGGGACTCTAAAATGATATAAGAAAATCTAGATGGATACATTTATTCCTAGTTTTGCAGGAAATAAAATGCCAAGAGGACTAATATGGTACTCTTATTCAATCTACAATAAGCAAGCATTTATTAACAAGAACTCATTTTAAAAGAAAAATTACTGTTTGAAAACAGGAAAGTGATATTTACAATGAAACAAGAATGTAAAAAGAAATACTCCCCTTCAAATTGGGTAAAGAGCACGGAGCATCCATCTTGGAAGAACTATTCTCATGTAATCAAACTCGTAGTTCACGGATTTCTCCCTTATTATCTTTGTATAAGTAAATTCCGGTGGTCAGAGACGGTTCAGGTTCAAAATCCATTCTTGGGGTAGATAATTAAGATTCAAAGTAAACTCAACCCCGCCCACTGCATGCTCTTTAGAAGATCTTCCGGGAGGTTGTAGGCTATTAAGTTTTAGTACCCATTCTAGTAGCCTACGGGATCCTGCAAAATCATGAATAGAAAATACCTCCCGCACGCATGCAGGGTGAGAAAGGAATGAAATACAAACAACCTCTACATAAAATGAATCAAGATATGCATCACATCCAATAAAATTAATTTTGGGTACCTCAATGAATTTATCACAATTATTTTCTACAAAAAATGCATCAAGAAGCTCATCACACACAATGAAATCAAATTTCGGTACCTTAATGGAATTTTCACAATTAACCTCTACACAAGATGCATCAAGAAATGCATTACAACCAATGAAATCAATTTTAGATACCTCTATCGGATTTTCACAAGCAGTCTCTACATAAGGTACATCAAGAAATGCTTCTCAACAAATTCAACCCTAGGTTCTTCTATGAATTTTTCACAATCAGCTTCTATATAGGATGTATCGAAAATTGCATCAAAACCAACTAAATCATCCTCATGTTCATCTATGAGCTTTTCACAATCCTTTTCTACATAAGATGTTTCAAGAACTGCATCGCATCCAACAAAGTCAATTTTAAGTGCCTCCATGGATTTTTCACAAACAATTTCAGCATAAGATGTATCAAGAAATTCATCACAATCAATAATAGGAACCTCAAGGAATTTTTCAAAATTGATCTCTACATAAGATGTATCAAGAATATCATCACAACCAACAAACTCAACTTGAAGTGCCTCCATGGATTTTCATAATTAATTTCTGCATAAGATGTATCAAGAAATTCATCACAACCCACAAAGTCAACCCTAGGTACCTCTATGAGTTCTTCTAAAGGAATAGGAGAAATACTTACCCCATCATCCTGTAAAATACCTAGAGGTTCTACAAGAGTAGATGTAACTATGGTCTCCTCTTGGTCATCCACAAACTCAGGTTCTGGTGGACATTCAACTATCACAAGTGATTCTTGGGTTCTTGCTTCCACCATGCAAGTCGCTACACTTTCTGGCTTATCCTCTGAATCTTCTAATGTATCAGTCAATGGTGGTCCCTGGGGCTCAGTGCAATCCCCTACACCTGTAGATTCATCTGCAACGCATGTCTTATCAACCATATCTGCAACAATCATATTAGAAAAGTTAGGACCATCAACAACTATATCATCACAAAATAAAAGTTTAGAAAGGTCCTGTAAAGCTTCAGCTTCGAATTCAAGGTTGTCAGATGCTTTTCCATCCATCTCTTCCACTTCCTCCACAGTTAATTCATCCTCATCTTTCTCTGAAATCAAATCTCCTCCCACTATGTCCAGTAAAACATCATCAGCAATCAATTCTGCCTCAACAACCTCATCTGAGATGTCCATGCTAATGCTAGGAGGATCCTCTCTGGGGTGCTGGGAGAAGGTAAAAGAGACTTTTGGCTCCTCCTCTTGAGCTGAAAATTTTGGAAAAGAACTCGGGATAGGAATCTCCGGAGGAATTCATGCTGTAGGTGCCCTGATTTTGATGATTTCTTCTTCTTCTTCCACCAAATTTGCAAGATCAATTAAAGAAAGTCTTAGGCTTGCACTAGGGTCACATTGAAATGACATAAAATCAACTCCGGGGCTGTTTTGAGTGAGGAAATGAAATGCTGGAAATTTTTCAGGAAATTCAGCGTTTGGAGTGTTTAAACTTGAAACAACCTCTTCATTTCTCAAAGTTGGTGCATAATCATACCCCTTAAAATCAAGAGTAGCTTGAGAAGGTGATTTGTTTAATCCTTGGGCTTGTATTCGATTCATTTGATTAACCAATTGTCCATGGCGTCTTTCATAATTTTTAAGAGGAGAATCATATTTTTGTTGCAAGAGTTGTTGTAACATCTCCTCCAGCCTTTGTTGTTGAGCCTCAAACTCACTAGAATCCTCAAAGTCTCCTTGATTGGTACAAGACTCTTGTTGATCTTGAAATGTGACATTAGGTTGCTTAAAATTATAAATAGGCTGTGAATTCTGCAAAATGAAGCTGTTGGGGCTGATCAAGTGATTGATTTGGCTGTTGGAATTGCTGAAAATTGGGCTGGGAATTTGGTTGGAATTGTTGAAAATTATAGCTCTGAAAATTCTGGTTCTGAGATTGAAATTGTTGTGGTGATGGCTGAAATTGTGGAGGTTGAAAACTCGGATTGTACTGTTGAAAACCTTGCTGACTAGGATTGTAACCTTGCTGAAAATTTTGCTGAAATTGCTGTGGTGGCTGACTCCAAGGTTGGTTTTGCTGGAAATTAGCATAAGGCTGCTGAAATTGTTGGAAAGGTTGACTTGGCTGAAAATTTTACTGAAATTGTTGAAGTTGAGGTTGAAACTGACAATTTGGTTGCTGGTAACCTTGATAAGGATGAGATGGTTGAAAATTTTGCTGAACATTTTGGAATTGAGAATATGGCTGCTGAAAACTCTGACAAGGTTGCTGAAAATTCTGAAAAAATTGATATTCTGCCATGGAACTGCCTGAATGAGTAGAAAATTTTTTAATAGCTTCTCAAACTCTTAAGATCACCACCTGTAGTCCTGGCCACAAACAGACAAAAATGGCAGCCAATGTATACAAAAAGATAAAGCAAATGATAACAGAATCAAAGAATATAAATATTAAACACAAACTCAATTTAAACAAACTCAACTAGTAGTTCCCCGACAACGGCGTCAAAAATTTGATGGACCCAAAATAGACTGTCACGAATGTGGGTTTCAAATTTAGAAATTTGTAAAGCTAAAAACCCTTTGGCTAACAAGATAGAAATGTAGTAGAGGGGCCTCAGGTCGTATTTTTCCAAGGACTAGTTGAATGAATGTTTAACTCGAGCTTGCAGGTTTATTTGTCGTTTGATGTTTGGGTTTTCTAATAAAATGGGGTTTTTGCGATAGGGAATTAACAATATGAAATAGCAATTCAAAACAAAGTAGAATTAACTAAGCAAGGTAATGAATTAAGGAGTTGCAAGAACTAAACTTAAAGAACTTAACTAGATAAGCAACTAAACAATTAAAGCTAAATTATAGAATTGAGCTTAAAAAACTAATTGCTGGTAATAAGTTGCAGAAAATGAATTGCAATGAATTAATTGCATATTAAAGAAGAGCTTCTAAGGGAGGCTTACGGTTGGATCTCGTCCCTTCTTTCGAGTTACGCGAGGTAATATGTAAATTAGTTTACATTTCTGTAAAAATTTTAAATATATGATCATGTCTACACAAGATAAAATTGCATGCTTAGATGTGTGGTTAAATGATTTAGAGAAATTATTTATGCTAAACCTTCCGCTGCACGTAATTAATTTTAAAATTACGAACCCGCATCCATGTCAACATGCACTCGGACCCAACAAGTTCTTCGACCCAGTTGCCTCCGAAATGGTCCAATTTTATCTTGAGTCCCTGCAGGATTTCTCGATTGACGACTTCGGCTTGTCCGTTGCTCTGCGGGTATGCAACTGAGGTGAAGACCTGTTGAATGCCTAATCCCTCGCACCACTCCTTCAGCTTGCGCCCGGAGAATTGTCGCCCGTTGTCGGATACCAGCTTGTGAGGGATGCCATATCGGCAGACAATGTATCTCCATAAGACTTCCATCACAGCAGTGATGGTCGCCAAAGGCTCGGCTTCTACCCATTTGGAGAAGTAATCGACGAGGATCAGCAGAAATTTCTTCTGCTAGGGCCCCACAGGAAAGGGACCCACAATGTCCATTCCCCATTGGTCGAAAGGGCAGGATACGGTAGAAACTCGCAAGGGCTCTGTCGGACGAAGAGTCACATGTTGATGTCTCTGACAGGCTTCACACCGGGCCACAAAATTAAGCGCATCGGCTTGCAATGTAGGCCAAAAGTATCACAGGGATTTTCCTCCGATGTGACTCCCACAGATGCCCTCGTGTACCTCCCTCATCACGTAGTCGATCTCCTCTGGTCCGATGCATTTTAGGAGGGGTCGGGCGAAGACTCTCCTATATAGCTGATCCCCGACCAGTATGAACCTGGCCGCCCGCCGGCGAAATAGCCGGCTCTCTTGGCGCCCACCCGGAAGGGAACCATCCCGGAGGAATGCTATGTAGGGATCCCTCCAGTCTGTTCGGCTGTTAGTTTCGGCCTCTTCTTCAATTTGGGCTACCATCATTTCTGCCGCACTAGGCTCGTTCAGCTGCCAGGTGGATATGGAACTGGCCAATTTGGGTAACTCGTCGGCCCGCATATTGTCCGACCAGGAGATATTTTGCAGGATGACCTCCGAGAAGGCGGCCTTCAGTTGTTCGTAGAGGGCTACATACATCTGCAGCCGCTCGCACCTGACTTCGAAACTACCCGCTATTTGTTGAGCCACCAATTGAGAGTCTGAATAGACCGTGACCCGACAGGCTCCCATGTGCCTGGCTGCTTGCAGACCCGCTAGGATCACCACGTATTCGGCTTCATTGTTAGTAGCTTTGAAGTGAAGTCGGATAGACAGATGCAATGTGTCTCCCCTAGGGGAGATCAGTGGCAATCCAACCCCGCTATGCTGGCTGTTGGAGGATCCATCTGCATAGACCTTCCACATGCCTTCGGCCTCTGCCTCCAAGATGGTCTCTAGCACGAAGTCGGAGAGGGCCTGCGCTTTAATGGCAGTTCGAGGGTGATACTCAATGTCGTATTCGCTTAATTTCGTCATCCATTTTATCATCCTGCCCGACACTTCAGGGTTAGTGAGGACTTGGGCGAGCGGGCTATTGGTGAGGACCACGATGAGATGCGTTAAGAAGTACGGTCATAACCTTCAGGCCATCAGGACCAAGGCGTAGGCCAGTTTTTCCATCGTGGTGTATCACGTTTCGGCATCCTTGAGAAGGTGTCTAAAGAAATAGATGGGGTATTGTACCCGATCTTGTTCTCGGGCGATTGTTGATCCCACCGCTTGCTCGACTGCTGATAAATAGACAAATAAGGTCTCCCCCTCCATGGGTTTATGCAGGGTAGGGAGGTCTGCAAGATAGGTCTTCAACTCTGCAAAGGCCTTCTCACACTGGTCATTTCACTCGAATTTGGCTGCTTTTCTCAGGATTTTGAAGAATGGGAGGGTCTTGTCTGCGGATTTAGAGATGAATGGGGTTAGCGCTGTGATCCTTCCATTCAGCCGTTGTACTTCCTTGAAGTTCCGCGGGGGCGGCATATCCAGAATGACCTTTACCTTTTCCGCATTGGCTTCGATCCCCCTCTCCGTCACCATGTACCCCAGGAACCTGCCACTTTTTACCCCAAACAAACACTTAGTTGGGTTTAGTTTCAACCAATTGGCCCTCAGGATGGCGAACGTCTCTTCAAGGTCAGCTATCATGTCTCCTCCCTTATTAGTCTATACCAGGATGGCATCCACGTACACCTCGATGTTCCGCACGATCTGGTGCTGGAAGACTTTGTCCATCATCCACTGGTATGTGGTGCCCGCATTGCGTAAGCCGAAGGGCATAACATTGTAGCAGTACATGCCATCGGCCGTCACAAAACTGACCTTCTCTTGGTCCTCGGGAGCGAGTGGGACTTGGTGGTAGCCATGGTAAGCATCTAACATTGAGATGAACTCACACTCGGCTGTAGAGTCCACCAACCAGTCTATCCGAGGCAGGGAGTAGCAGTCTTTTGGGCAGACTTTGTTTAAGTCTCGAAAGTCAATGTAGACTCGCCATTTGCCTCCGGGCTTAGGGACGAGGACCACATTGGCCAGCCAGGTTGGAAATTGGACTTCTCTGATGTGTCCGGCTTTTAACAACTTCTGGACTTCATCTCGAATGGCCTTATCTTGGTCAGGACTGAAGTGCCTCCGCCTCTGCTTCACGGGACGGGCTCCCGGCATAACATGCAAGTGGTGCATGGCCAACGCCGGTAGAACTCCTTTTGTAACGACCCGGCCCATTTGGCGGCCCATTCCGCAGCCCATTCGGCGACCCCTTATTTTTCTGTGGGTCGTCGACCGTCGACAGTGTCGTTACCATACTAGATCTTCCCACCGCCTGGTCGGTGGATTTTTACCTTCCCAAGATTCGAACCCTAGACCCAGGCTTAAGTCTAGTTCTTTATGAATCCTGGTAACCAATTGAGCCAGGCTCAATTGGTTACCAGGATTCATAAAGAACTAGACTTAAGCCTGGGTCTAGGGTTCGAATCCTGGGAAGGTAAAAATCCACCGACCAGGTGGTGGGAAGATCTAGTATGGTAACGACACTGTCGACGGTCGACGACCCACAGAAAAATAAGGGGTCACCGAATGGACCGCCAAATGGGCCGGGTCGTTACAATAAAAGGCGTCTTTTTATGTAGCGGTCCCGCCTTTATGGTCCCCGCAGGCAACCCTCTAGGCCGGCGACCCTACAGTCTTCCCACTCCTGGCGGTGGGTTTTTGCCTTCCCGATTCGAACTCTAGACCTCCAGGCTAAGTACTAAAGTTCCTGAATCCTGGTACCAATTGAGCTATAGCTCAATTGGTATCAGGATTCATAAACTCTAGTACTTATCCTGGAGGTCTAGAGTTCGAATCCTAAGGAAGGCAAAAATCCACTGGCCAGGGGTGGAAAGTACTTGTGAGTAACGGCACGGCCAATGGTCGTCGGTTGACGACATAAGGGGTCGCCAAATGGGCCGCCAGTTGGGCCGCCCAAGGGACCGCCAGTTGGGCCGCCAAGTGGGTCGCCAGTTGGGCTGCCCAAGGGGCCGAGGGGCCGGGTCGTTACACCTTTAATCTCTTCAGCGGCCCAAGCGAAGACATCCTTATGGTTTCGCAGGCACTCGATGAGACGACTTCTTAATTCCGGTGCGAGGTTGAGGGCGATGCGCGTGTTTCCCCCTCCGTGTTGAGGATGGATCTGTACATCCTCACTCTCGACCTCCCTTCGTTCCTCCTTAGGTCATTCATCTTCTCGCGGATGGGCAAGGTCCTCTGGCAAGACCTCTTGAAGATCGAAGTCCTCCCCTGTACGTACAATGGGATGTTCCTCCAACCCTGCCATCGGTGCTCCTTCAGGTGCTTTGCTAGTTTCTCACAGACGGCGCTAAATTTGTTCCGGAAGGAATCGGCAGCGATGTCCAGTCACCAGAGGTCTGCCCACGTGGAAGTCGCTGTGGAGGGGAGGAACTCCGAGCCCTGCGAGGTCAATACGAGCGTTAGGGGACACGCCAGAAATTGTCTGGCGGAGTTAACTCCGACGCTTAAGTCAGGATCTGGATGGAGAATGAAGGCAATGAGAAAGGAAAAAAGTGCTAAGTAAAGATAGTGTGTAACCCCTTTACAGGAGGGGTTGTGCTACCTTTTATGCCGATGAAGGTAGACTAGGCATGTTCCCTCGATCTGTGCCACGTCTCCGCGACTTGAGCCATGTCGCCCCCCCTCTTTCGGCGGTTACTAGATGACCTTTGAAACGGTCTACGCTGCTATTATGCTTGGACCCATTGCGATAATTAAGGGTTGTGATGACTCCTTGCAACGGGGATGCTTATCCGCAACCAGAGAGGGGGAGGTCAGTACTGGAGGATGGTCATTACTGGGCTCCGCCTCTCGAGGTGATCTCGGGGTCCCCTGGCTCGAGTGTGCGCGGGCAATATGCCTTCCGAGGAGCCCTCGGGGTCCAACCTCTCGGGGTGATCCCGGGTGGGGTCTTCTGGTTGCGTCTCCGAGGGAAGTCCCGAGGCCCGGGAAGGAAAATCACTTCGACCCGACGTGTCATGCCACACAACTTCTTCAGCCCTCGTGCATGCCACGTACTACTCAACCCTATCACATGGTATCAAAAACTATAGAAGTAGAGTAGAAACATCCGGATACAGTCTCATAGGAATAATAGAATATGCATATCTATAATACTGAATGTACGATACATACCAGTATCAATCCCACTTGCGGCGTAGTGGGTTATATAACTCATAGGCACGAACAAATGCAAATCACCAAACCAAATGAAAAATATCTCCTGTATTTGCATGTCATCTAAGTGTAGCAATCATAATTCAATTAAATGTAGCAAACACAATCAAATGCAATCTTATGCATCATATGCACATGATGCAGTGATATGTATCACCCTTGATGTCAATCCAGCTACCGTAACATGTCATATTACAACTGTATGTACTTTACTGCCACTGCTCAAGAGAGGCCGAGTGGACAGGATGCAATCAGAGACAACACTCTTACCCTATGTCATATGGGGGAACCTCGCTCTCATCTCCTTGTATCACACAACAAAGGAAGGATCTCCGCCTGCTACCACGCTTCGATAATCACTAACTTATGAATGGCTATGCGGAGTAGAACGGAGCAAAATTGGCCACACTATGATAATCACTAACCCCTGAGTGATTGTGTGACCAGATCATATATGACTGATGATCCGTCTAAATCATAAGGAAGTTAAGGGTCGCCAATTATGTAACCGTGCAAGGATGGTGCATGACACTAATACATGCAACACCCGCCTAGTAGTCCTACCATGAATTACGAGTCTAAAACATAAATCGTGAGCTACAAAATAAATCATATGTCACTAGGTGCATATGCAAGGTATAACTAGTGATCGACCAAATATAGAGTATGAGGTTATATATCACTACTCCTATGCCCATATGCATACATGTATATTATACAGAGCGAGAATAACAAATATCGAGACCGTATGAAAATAAAATCAACTCAAAGATTAAACAACGAATATTAAGCAGGAAAATAAGAGGTAGATAAAGGTATAACCTACTGCTACATATAATAAAGCATGCATAGAAAATGATAATATCTATTGAGATAGAGTCAAAGGTACTCGCCTCCAAAATAGGTGCTTGTAACCGTAGAGAACCTCCCGTCCAAATAATCCGTAACAAATCAAGGCCCTCTAACATAGAGAATAATTACTTAGCTATAATCATATATGATACTTAGCTAAATAAATCATCTAAATTAATTAGGATTAATCCTAATTATTATAGTCATTTAATTAGCCCAAATTAAGAGACTAATTATAAACTATTTCTATCCACAAGGTTAAGTTTGATTTAGGCTTAGTCTAATCCTAAATAAAAAATTCAACCCAACCTACTCATGAAACCAAGGCTCACGGCATAGAACTAATATTAGAGATCAAACTCCACAATCCTTCTACCTAAGTATTCACGGCACAAAGGATGGAAGAAGATTAAAAGAACACACATCGCTTGATGCCATCCTACAACTTCCTCACAGTAGCAACATATGTCTATAAAGTTCTACTGCAAAACTTCTCATGAAGCAAAACACTCATAGAACAACATTTTGGCAAAGGGAACCAAGGAAAAACAAACTACTAACACTATCAAAATCCTCCATCGCAACCGAAGGTTACCATCCAGATTCAAATCCCAAAACAACAAACCATATCAAGATCAAAAACATCAAACAAAAGATAGAAACAAAATCCTATCACAGAATTCTAATTCTGATCAAACCCATCCAACTCCAATTGAGTATCACAAGGCACAAACAGAGAAACCAAACTAAAATCCCAAACAAAATTCTCAGAACAGAACCATATTATGTGATCACTCAAAACAAAACCCTAGTTCATCCATTTGATCATTAGCCAACCTAACAACTAGCTAGCTAAACCAGTCCCAAAACCACAAGAAGCACATGGCATGGACACAGATAAAAAAATCAACAAATCAATACTAAAATTTATAGCCTAATCAAGCAGAGGTAAATTCACAAATAGATCTAATCAACACAAATCCAATCTGCATGGAAAACATAAAGAACCATAATGTATATTTTTTTATAAAAAAAAATCCCCCTTAGCATAGTCTCTCCCTTGACACTAATGTCTTCGAGATTTTTTTTGAAAAAAAAACTTTAAAGAGCTAGGTTTGAAAAAAAAAACAAACTAAACTTTTAACTAATTTCTCTCCATTTGACATAAATAAAAAATAGCAGAGAGTCCAAAAACAAGACCAAGGATCAACAAGAAAAAGACTTGAGTTTGACAAGGTTGAAGTCCTTGAAATATACTTATACTTTTAAGCACTTAGAGAAGAAACCTAGACAGAAAAAAAAATAGAATAAAAATTCTTTTAAGAATATGTAATTTTAAAATTTCATCTCTAAACAACGACAAAATTTTAATTTTTCGTCTCTAATTTTAGCGACGAAATTTTATGTGTCCATCACCAAATTTGATTAGAGCTATGATGGAACCGTTAATGAAGTTAACGACGAAATTTTAATTCCGTCATAAAGTTACGACAAAATTTAAAGTTCCGTCTTTAATTTTAGAGACAGAATTAAATATTCCATCTCTAATTTTAGTGACGGATATCAAACTTCCATCTCTAAGTTTAGTGATGGAATTTAAAGTCCGTCGCTAAGTTTAACAACGGATATTAAATTCCGTCCTTAAACGATGTTAACGATCCATTTTATAATGTTGGTAATAATCGGTCACTAATCGAATACAGTGACTGATTAACGTCTAATAATTCCATCACTAAAATGCTATTTTCTTGTAATGTTACATGCAATCTATCTCTTTCTGGTACGGCCTAAGCAAACATACCATAATTATCACCACTAACTAGGATTAAACTAGAAGGTTATTTTTCAAGTTAAATATTATATAATACACCATGCGTTTCGGGATTGTGATTGTTTACTTTCGAGACACATCGTACGTGAGTACTAAGAGGAGCGCAATTTACGTGGAGTATCCGTAAAGCAAAACAATTCCATCAAAACTATGAGTTCTTGAGTATCGCAGACTCCATCCCTCTCCCCTAGCTATGTATATATATTCATACATCTAAGCTTAGCTGCCATATATTATTAAAAAACAAATATAATAGATAATGGATCTGAAAATCTTAATTATCAAGATAAATTTTTATGTATGTTTTTCGGATTTATACTGTCAACTGATAAAAAATTAAATTATTACCTCAATAAATAAAAAACCACTTGGATACACAGGATCACAGTCGATCGGACTTGGTGGCGTGGAGTTGCTGCACATATCAGTGAATGCGTACGTCCGAGGAGGTGCGGCCAAATGTGTAGGGGCCAATCAACTTGATCCTTTCCATGAACGTACTCCACTCCCACTGGCGTCCCGCCCGCAAGCAGTACTCTCACAGCTGAACAAGAGCAGGGCGCAGTACAATACAAAGACGAATTAAATAATCAGCGATCTAGAAAGCTAGCTGGGAAATTAACTACGGTAGGTGCCCATCCCAATTTCCAAAGGCCAGTGGAGACGCAGGGAATTGGCAGTCGAGGAGCTAGAGAACAGGTTTCGGAAGTGAGAGAGAAAGAGAGAGTGAAAGAGCGAGGTTGGGCATCTCGGCAGAACCTGATGCAGGGATCAGTGCATGCCCACGAGAACTGCGACTTTGACCGGGCAAACGGCCAGCATTCTGCAGGCGCAGGTCTGCAGGCTTACAGCTTCATGCAGTATCTAGCTACCATGAGGCATCAGTCATCCATCTGGAAATGATTGGCTGTGCAAACATAAATTTCTCTGACCTACTCATCTCATCGATCGTCACGATATATATCGATCCTGATAGAGATGCATCAGGAGCACAGTAACAGATCAGCCTCGTCCGTGGCTGAGCAAAAGAAACAATAAAAAAAGTGATTCAAGTTTTTGGCAGAGCCCGGCCGGAGGCCGGGGACCGGGCGGGGCTTGATTTCACAGTCGGAGAGAGGTTGATTTTACTTGTTTTCTTCTGACAATGTGCAGGAAATTAATTAAAAGACTGCCTCTCTGCTCCCTCGCCTAGCTTCCAGACTATATATAGTGTTGGGTAAATGCAAATAATTGACTATTTATTAATGCATTTATTTGCGGGTTTTTCTTATAAATGGACCCTCTTGCCAAATCTTCTATTCTCAGTGCACTCCTCTCTCTCTCTCTCTCTCTCTCTCTCTCTCTCTCTCTCTCTGATCTCCTCCTCCTTCATAGTTGTGTGGGTTGAGTGCTGAGCAAAGTAGAGAATGAGAAGGGGAAAAAAATGTGTGGAAGAATCTGTAAAGCTCAGGAGGGATAGCGCCGTATGTTAGTTGACTAACGTTTGTGTTCATGGCGCTATCTATCCTGAGCCTCATGGATTCTCTCTGCTGCTCGTCGCCATGTGGAAATCAATTTTCTTCTTTTTTTTTTGTTTTTTCTTTTTGCAAAGTTATCATTCTAAATAAACATGACGATACTAAAACTTGAGTACCAAGGAGTAAATAAATTGTTTAAATCTTGATAATTGTATAATTCAATCCAATAATTCTATTCTTTGATTTATATATAATTTGTTAAATGGTATTAATTAGCTAGACCCTTCTTTAATCTTCTAGTATATATTTCATTTTCTTTGCGTTCTTTGTTAGAAGGGAGTGCACTTCCCTACACACTTTGTTTCTCTTTCTGCTGTTCTACCTTCGTGGCTATTACTGATTTTCTATCCTCTATGTTTGCGATGAAAAATGCTCTTCATGTTCATGATGCCAAATTGATAAGGACTGACAGTATATATATATATACACTTAGTGCTTGATGTACATTAATTAACAAAGTTTTCACTCAAACTATCTTTGGAACTTGGATCAAATTAGCCAAGATATGGACATTGAGGTTGAATGAAACATAGACACTTTATTGTCTTCATGCAACGACCAACTCTTGAATCCTTTGGCTATTAGAATATTGCCTAATATAGATAATGAAAACCAGTTATAGAGGCTGACGTCCAAAATGATCTGATTGAAAAATTCGTTGATAGTAGTATTATGGTGTGCCAACTTGTTCTATTTATGCAGGCAAGATGATGCAGCCATAACAAGTAGCTGTCATTCTCCATATGTCGATAGACTAAAGGGGTTTGGGCTTCTTCTTTCTACATGACACAAGAACAATGAGAACTAATGTGCATTTCCTTGAGGTTCGATAGGCCATTACGTACCAATCTACATTATCAATTTGTAAGTTAGGCTACCAAATGAACCGAAGTGCCTAGTTGCATACCTAAGATTAACGAGNTAAATTTTATGTATGTTTTTCGGATTTATACTGTCAACTGATAAAAAATTAAATTATTACCTCAATAAATAAAAAACCACTTGGATACACAGGATCACAGTCGATCGGACTTGGTGGCGTGGAGTTGCTGCACATATCAGTGAATGCGTACGTCCGAGGAGGTGCGGCCAAATGTGTAGGGGCCAATCAACTTGATCCTTTCCATGAACGTACTCCACTCCCACTGGCGTCCCGCCCGCAAGCAGTACTCTCACAGCTGAACAAGAGCAGGGCGCAGTACAATACAAAGACGAATTAAATAATCAGCGATCTAGAAAGCTAGCTGGGAAATTAACTACGGTAGGTGCCCATCCCAATTTCCAAAGGCCAGTGGAGACGCAGGGAATTGGCAGTCGAGGAGCTAGAGAACAGGTTTCGGAAGTGAGAGAGAAAGAGAGAGTGAAAGAGCGAGGTTGGGCATCTCGGCAGAACCTGATGCAGGGATCAGTGCATGCCCACGAGAACTGCGACTTTGACCGGGCAAACGGCCAGCATTCTGCAGGCGCAGGTCTGCAGGCTTACAGCTTCATGCAGTATCTAGCTACCATGAGGCATCAGTCATCCATCTGGAAATGATTGGCTGTGCAAACATAAATTTCTCTGACCTACTCATCTCATCGATCGTCACGATATATATCGATCCTGATAGAGATGCATCAGGAGCACAGTAACAGATCAGCCTCGTCCGTGGCTGAGCAAAAGAAACAATAAAAAAGTGATTCAAGTTTTTGGCAGAGCCCGGCCGGAGGCCGGGGACCGGGCGGGGCTTGATTTCACAGTCGGAGAGAGGTTGATTTTACTTGTTTCTTCTGACAATGTGCAGGAAATTAATTAAAAGACTGCCTCTCTGCTCCCTCGCCTAGCTTCCAGACTATATATAGTGTTGGGTAAATGCAAATAATTGACTATTTATTAATGCATTTATTTGCGGGTTTTTCTTATAAATGGACCCTCTTGCCAAATCTTCTATTCTCAGTGCACTCCTCTCTCTCTCTCTCTCTCTCTCTTCTCTCTCTCTCTCTTCTCTGATCTCCTCCTCCTTCATAGTTGTGTGGGTTGAGTGCTGAGCAAAGTAGAGAATGAGAAGGGGAAAAAAATGTGTGGAAGAATCTGTAAAGCTCAGGAGGGATAGCGCCGTATGTTAGTTGACTAACGTTTGTGTTCATGGCGCTATCTATCCTGAGCCTCATGGATTCTCTCTGCTGCTCGTCGCCATGTGGAAATCAATTTTCTTCTTTTTTTTTTGTTTTTTCTTTTTGCAAAGTTATCATTCTAAATAAACATGACGATACTAAAACTTGAGTACCAAGGAGTAAATAAATTGTTTAAATCTTGATAATTGTATAATTCAATCCAATAATTCTATTCTTTGATTTATATATAATTTGTTAAATGGTATTAATTAGCTAGACCCTTCTTTAATCTTCTAGTATATATTTCATTTTCTTTGCGTTCTTTGTTAGAAGGGAGTGCACTTCCCTACACACTTTGTTTCTCTTTCTGCTGTTCTACCTTCGTGGCTATTACTGATTTTCTATCCTCTATGTTTGCGATGAAAATGCTCTTCATGTTCATGATGCCAAATTGATAAGGACTGACAGTATATATATATATACACTTAGTGCTTGATGTACATTAATTAACAAAGTTTTCACTCAAACTATCTTTGGAACTTGGATCAAATTAGCCAAGATATGGACATTGAGGTTTGAATGAAACATAGACACTTTATTGTCTTCATGCAACGACCAACTCTTGAATCCTTTGGCTATTAGAATATTGCCTAATATAGATAATGAAAACCAGTTATAGAGGCTGACGTCCAAAATGATCTGATTGAAAAATTCGTTGATAGTAGTATTATGGTGTGCCAACTTGTTCTATTTATGCAGGCAAGATGATGCAGCCATAACAAGTAGCTGTCATTCTCCATATGTCGATAGACTAAAGGGGTTTGGGCTTCTTCTTTCTACATGACACAAGAACAATGAGAACTAATGTGCATTTCCTTGAGGTTCGATAGGCCATTACGTACCAATCTACATTATCAATTTGTAAGTTAGGCTACCAAATGAACCGAAGTGCCTAGTTGCATACCTAAGATTAACGAGATTTTTTCAATCTCGGGCGACTGGTCTGGGCCTACGAAAGTTTTCCATCGGCCACTAGGATAAATCGGAAAGTGCTCGCAACGGGTGGTCCAGAAGCCCAACGTCCAAGGGTTTATATCTTGTTTGGAGGAAAACTTCCCGCAAAATACGTCGTAGCTAGAGATCGAACCTCGGAAGTTTGGGATGACAACTAATTATCCTTCCGTTGCATCATAGACCCGGGAGTTGCAATATTTGTGTTAGAGTTTCTATGACAAATGCATCTAGATTTAGGGAAAGAAAGGATTGAGCAACTTTAAATGTCTTCTCCATTTGTATATTTGGCATGAAGTTAACTTATGTTTCAATTGTGTGTGAAGAAACTGTATTAAATTTAATTATAATTAATAATTAAGGATGCATTGTCTAAGTGCCATAGCTTCAAAAATCCTTGAAGATAACGTGATACATCGTGTGTCTCACAATAGTATGGTCTTTTGTCGCGTGCGAAAATATTACCTTGTAAAGATTGGGTTTATACTAATTAGCGGATTAATAAGCCCTTATAGAGGAGCACTGTGATCAGAGTTTGAAGTTTCGTCCCGTGCCGTCCGGCACGGGGCGAAACGTACCGTTCCGCTGGAGATCCGAAACCGGCAGAGAAGACAACGTGGTTTCGTGCATGCGTCACGCGGCGATGGGCAGAGGCGGCAACAGAGGGAATCGGAGGGAAAACGCCAATGTCGGGAGGAAGAAACGCGCGTGAGTAGGAAGAAACGCCGCACGTGCTGCTGGGGGCGTCGTGAGACTCCTCCGGCGCTGCCGGAAGAGTCGTCGGACTCCTGCAGCGCCGGCGGAAGCTCCGCCGGACGGCGCCTGAGTTGCCGGCCGCCGCCGCCGCCGCCTCCGCCTCCGCCTGCTTCGCCGCCGCTAGGGCAATGCAAAACATTTCCTCACAAAAATATTTATTACAGTAAAATATTTAAAATTAAATAAAATTTATTAATTAATTTTCTGAAAATTATTTTTAATATTTCAAATATTATTTAAAAATTCTTTAAAAATTAAAAATAAAAAAACCTAAAAAAAAATTCTAAAAAATCATATTTATATTTTGATATATTTTTTATTATTTTATATATTTACTGTTTTATTATTTAATTAATATTATGATAAATTTATCATTTTAAATATATATTATTTAAATTAATAATTAATTAAATGAATAAATAAATAATTTATATAATTATTATATGTAAAGTAATAAATTAAAAAATATATAAATTTTTAAAATAAATTTAATTTTTATATGCAATATAAACTCTCTCTATATATATATATATATATAAACTAAAATATTGAATATATATTCTTTAGAATATTTATAAATTATAAATATATTATATAAGTTAATAATTAATATAATTATTATATATAAATTAGGATTAATTTATGTAATTATTATTGATAATTTTTTTTATCTTAGAATCAAAATTAATTTGAGATTTGGAACCATGAATATTATCATACCTAAATCTCTACTTTATATTATTAATATATAGTTTTATTAAAAGTTTGAAAAAACTATGTTGTATATATATATATATACCGAAACTGTACCGGCACGACACGATACGATACCGAAACCGTATCGTTCCGGTATGGGACCGAAACCTCGGCACGGGTCGAGATTTTAAACCTTGACTGTGATATCATCCAAAAGAGTATGCTAGAAGGGAACAAAAAATGACGGCCGGTGGAAAACTTCCGTAGGGCCGGGTCGGTCGTCTGAAGTTGAAAAAACCTTGTTAATTATTTTTTAGAAGGAAACAAAAAACTCCAAAAGAATTTTTCAAATAATAAACATGCATCACTTTAGAGTGCCAATGAATTATCTTTCGGTGAACGGAAGAAGATGATGTTCCCCATCATGGATAGAGGAAAAATCTCATTGTTGGTTAAACTTTCGCATTGATATAATTATCTTATTGTATAGTCCATGAGACTTAATGGTGGTTGATCTAGATGAGCATGAAGTAGATGAAGAACTCAATATACAAGAGACCTCTACAAGAAATTACTATGTAAGTCAAGATGAAATGCAAGAGGTAAAGCAGCTATTTGGGATAGACTCGACCCAGTCCGGGTCCAAATAGGACACAGGCTAGAGTTGTAACTGAGCCAATGGGGTTGTCACGCCCCCGGAGGAGTCGCTGGTTTGATAGAAAATCGAACAACACCTCCCCGGTACGACGGACAATCTGAAGTAATTATACATGACCTACATAACCCCACATACATAGGCCAACACGGTCGGAACATTTAACACATATAATAAAACAAGACAGCAAAAATAAAACCAAAACTTACCAAAGTGTATGCCGGTATGACTTAAATCACAAAATGAAACCACAAGCCTTCCAGAGCACACAAACACCACCAACAACATCAACCACGAATACAAATCCAAAACAATATACGAAAAATATAAAAGTGACACAAAATACAAGACCACCACAAAGTCGACTCGACGGGAAGGGACTGACTGCTGGGGGCTCTGCGGGCGACTCTAAATATATCGACTTGAAATAAAAACAAAACTAACGGTTGTGAGATCAGAATGAACTCAGTGGGTATATAATTGAATATGCATAGTGAGTTATACTAGCAGTAAGAGTCAAGCTGATACAATCTCAAATGTAGAAGTGGAAAATGCTAAACTAGAGTACTGAATAAAAGATACATACCAGAGTAAGTCTAACCCGAAGATACGACTGAATACCCTCAATACCCCTTCGGAGGCAACGGGCTATTCACCCCCCCCCCCTTAGCCAGCGCACCGATCCCCAATAACTCTAACTTAATTGATCACATCAAAACCAATTGGGGTATCAATAATCTCCCACTTTTTGATGTGCATCAACCTAAGTTCAGTCAGGGTTAAATTAAAAGAAATAACACTAATTAATAATTAAACATAAAATAAATATTTACAAATTAAAACTACAACCTCCCCGTAAACTTAAACTTGTCTCCCCTTTTGATCACAGCAAACAATGGGGTACAACAAAAACTTGGGAAAGAAAAAAGATAGAAAATATGAATGAAATAATTTCTAAGTATTCTTTTATTTTTTTTATTTTTGAAAAAAAAATTCTTTGGAAAAGAATTGAAAACTTTTGCACAAGTGTAAATACTAAAAATTTGAATAAAGTGTTATCTATGTCCGAAAAATTTTTGACTTAAAAAAGTGTTATCTATGTCCGAAAAATAAATCAAATACTAACAGAGTAGAATTTTTGAAGAATAAATATTTAAAATTCAAAAATACTTTAAAAATTTTGAATAAAATTTTATCGAGGTCTACTGATCATATCTAGTTTTGAAAAAATTGAATCTAGGAAAATAAATTTTTTAATCTATTTTTAAAATTTAAAATTTGAATTTTGTACACAAAATTATGAAAATTCAAAAAATAATTGAAAAAAATCTCAAAAATTCACAGTAAGTAAAGAAAATGTTCATGTATTTAGGAAAAATATGAACATGATTTCATCAATTTAAAACTCGACTGCTATTTATTTTTCAATGAAAGTGAATAATAGAGTGAAAGAAAAAATATATTAAAAAATAACAAAAAGTTGTTAGCACTAAAACATATATCGAGTAAAAATTAATCTAGTAAAGACTTAGGAATCCAAAATATGTTCCTATCTATGGGGTTAATTAAAAATTTCGCAGGTATATAGTTCTTGGACAATTTTCTAAGTTGACCTCTGTAATTTTTAATATATTAGTTCAGATTATCAGGATAGCTATTTTTCTTTTGGAGTAAACATGCAATATCAAATTCTAATTTTTCAATAAATTTCTCAAATTAACAACATCATTTTTCAGTTTATCAGAACCATCAGAAGAACATGCATTAATCAATTTCATTTTTAATTTTTGATTTTCTTTTTCTAATTTAAGATTAGCTTTAATGATTGCTTTTATAAAAGAATATAATTGACCGTGAGAGAGAAAACAGGACTCCCCCTTCGTCGCTGTTTTCTTCTGGTGTAGCTCCCCCTTCCTTAGTGCTCTACTCTTGATGACTTGCCTTCAGCGTAAGTCCAGCGTATTCTCAGCTTCCAATTTATCAAACGAGGTCTCGTCCCAAGTGGCTTTCAGTGTCTTCTACTTCTTTGGTTGGTTCATGAGTTTGAGACACTGATCTTTTAGATGATCACCTTTTTCTCTGCAGTTATAGCATCAGACTGTACGTTTTTTCGAAGATTGTCTTTTACCCTAAAACTTAGAAAATTTAATAGCCCTTTTAAAAAAACTTTTAAGGTTTTTTACCATCTCCGTCGTATTTTCATCGTCCGTTGACGACTCATTATCGATCTGGATTCTTCTCGCGTTCAAAGTGACGTTGTTCATTTTCCTGCTCTTTCCTACACACTGAGATTCGTGATGTTCTAAAACCAAAAATAGTTGTTCTAGAGTACTTACCTCAAGGTATTTTGAAATACAATATGTGTCGATTACTGAGGTCCAATCTGGGATTCTCGGGAAAACATTCAGCGCATACCGTTGAGCGTCGCGATTTGATAACTTATCACCAAGTTTCTCAAGGTTCGTGATTAGCTCTTTTACCTTAGCATGCAGTTGGGCAACTAATTGACCGTCATTCAGAGGTTGGTAAGCTGGCTTCGTAGGATATCTCGTTGTGTCAATTTTGCCTCTGAGGTGCCTTCGTTCAATTCCAGAACTTTTCCAAAAGTTCCTTTGCCGAGTTGTACTTCCCGATTTGATTGACATCTAGTTCGGGGAGGACAATCAGCAGATGAAATTCCGCCTTTCCATTTGCTATCACGTCTACTTGTTCCTTTATGTTCCAGGAGTCAGGTTCCTTGATTTTTTCTTCGTTATCTTTTGGAGTTGAAAAATTATTTTTCATTGTTAGTAATAATTTATAATCAATAGTAAAAAATACCTTCATTTTTCTTTTTCATGCTGCGAGCTCCCCCTCAAACTTCAGCGGGTAGATCACTGGTCCAACTATTTGTTTTGATTTTGCTGCAGTGTCGGTTAGTTCTTCTGCGATGTCCTAGCTCTGATACCACTTGTCGGGTCGAGGTGGATCGGCAAGAGAGGGGGGGGTGAATTGCTGCTGTAAAGTAAGAAATAAATCTTTTGTGTGGTTCACAAAGATTCCAGATTAGTTGCTACAATTAAATAAGATAAACATAAACTAACTCAACTAGTAGAAAGGCTAAGACACATAAATTACTTGATTGTAACCTAGGTGGTTGCTAATCCAAGACGGTTAAAGCTCACTATGAAAATCTCCTTCTGGCGGAGAAACTTTTTACAAACTTTGTAGCACAAAACAGAAGCTAGAAGAATTACAATCAATCTGTTAAAAATCTCTTTAACTTCTAAGTCTATTTATAGGCTAAGGAAATTAATCATTACCGTTGATCATAGATAAATTTAATCCTTAACCGTTGATTAAAAGATAAATTTTATCTTTTATAAAGCTTATCATTTTAAAAGATAAGGTTAATCTTTTAAGCGGTAGAAGCTTCTGTCCGATTAAAGGATAGTAATTATCCTTTAATTGAATATAGATAAATTTAATCCTTAATCGTTGATTAAAAGATAAATTTTATCTTTTATAAAGTTTATCATTTTAAAAGATAAGGTTAATCTTTTAAACGATAGAAGCTTTTGTACATACAAGCTATCCACGTGTGTTACTTGGTCAAAGTCTTCGGTCAAGCCTCCATGCTTCTCCAACAATTTTGGTCAAATATGGTCCAAGTCAAAACTTTGACTTTATCAAAGTCAACAGAGATAACTTTTTGGTAGATGTTTTGTTTGGGTGATTTTTGGCCAACCGGAATTAGGCTCACCCGAATCCGACTCTGGCCTTTCACCTCTCGAGCGTCCTTCACCTCACCGGAATTAGGCTCAGCTTCTTGTATCTCGGACGTCGCGCACGTCCTTCTCGCTCCACTGGTGTACTCTTCCGCAGCTTCTGCATCCCTCGGATGCACCGAGCCCGATGACTCACTTCCCCATGTAATCCTTCTCGTTCACTGCGTCTTACGCTCGATTTCCTCCGCTCATAAACTCTGCACACTTAGACAGAGGGATCAAAACTATAACAAGACATATCCGAACTTGGTTAATCATATCAAAACTAACCGGGATACTAATACTATCTTTTATATTTTTAAATTTTTAGTCTATTTAGAGATTTTAAGATTACGTGTCTTTTTTTTATTAAGATTCTTTTTCTTTCTTTATAAGTTAAGAATTGACATTCATATGTTTGGATTTATTTTCTTTTTTTATATCTTAAGGTGGATTATATATAAATATGTATTTAACTGTTTGAGAATTTAATCTTGATTATTAACTAATTTTTTTTATTTTAAAAAATGTGGAATACACCAGTTATATCTTCTTGCCTTCTTTAAAAAACATAAATAATAAATACTCTAAATTAAGTTTTTATTTCCATGCTCTCTTAATCTCTTATAAAGTGATGTGGTCTCAAATAAAAAATCTGCTCTTGCTCCTAATCACAATATGAATAAATATAACTGTCAATTGGTATAATGGCGGTGCGAGAAAAGCAGATGTACCGAGCTAATCAACCTGGGCTAATAGAAAATAATTAATAACCATTGGCCGAATCTATTTGATTGATTACTTTAACTCTATCTCTTGTAATTACAATTTCTCCTCCTTTATCAGGTTGTGGGGCCCTGGCTATAGCCCGGGTACAGCAATGGGTGGCGCTTTGCAATGTCGAAGTCTAAATCGTCGCTTCAGATCATGAGAAGTTGAACTACTGATCTACCTGCATTCCCCTACCATGCCAACCATCCAGTCTCAAATTGCAATTGATCCCGGCCTTGCCTATAGGTAGGTCGGCCGACCCCGCCAGTCAGCCTGGCACCATAAGGGTCTAGCAGACATGTCAGCAAAGATATCACCAAGGGAGTCCCTGCGCCCGGGAGCTCCCGGGACAATATTTAGCTAGCCACAAATGAGGTCGGTTGGGCCGTCCACCAGCCCCTCTTAGCCTAGTCGGACACATGGCAGCCCACGTTCCCTGGCCATTCCCAGACCTAGATCTGTGTCGGGCCCTACAGTCGGACGCGTGGCGACCCACGCTCCAACACCATCACGAGGATTGGATATCTAGCGAAATCAAACAGACATCACAAAGCAAACCCTCGACTCAGGGCATACTCTACGCCTCCACTCTACCAGGCGGACGCATGACTACCCACGCTCACTGGCCATCACCCGACCCGGTCCTGAGCACTCGGACACGCAGGTCGGCTCTCGGGGTACGGGCTATCTCGCCCCTATGCCCCCTACATCATTATATTCAGGGTACGACCCTTCTAGCGGGGTTCTGCACATCTTACTCATCTCTGACACTTCTGGTGGTCAGTCGCCAATCCAGTACTTTCGTACTAGTAGAGCACCCCGCGCCATGCCGCGCCAGTCCTAAGTGCTCTCTACGAGCTGACAGTTATCACACCCTTGTCTCATCAATACGGACAAGGGTTGTCAGCTCCCCCAACTATATATACACTCAGCACTCCCCCTACCGCAGGTATGCACGCGCGAGCTCTCTAACCTAATGCCTCATTTCACTTCAATTCCACTATTGCGTCTATGGATACTGACTTGACCGTCGGAGTGCCTGACCGGGGAAACCCCCGGCAGGTTTGCTGACGGTTGCTGTTTTGCAGAGCTAAGTTGGGGCGCCGCCAGGTCACCGCCGCCTCCTCAGCCGCTCGTTCCACTGGAGAAGCCATGCTGGCCCTGGGGATCGCCACCTTGCTTCGCGACAGGATCAAATTTGGCGCTAGAAGAAGGGCCACCAGCAGCCTGATCGGAAGCGAAGATGGAGGAGCCTAACCGGGTTTGGATGACCATCACTCCCGAAGAATACGAGCGCCCCCTCCACTTGCATGTGCATCGCAGTCCAACTTACGCGGCCAAGCCCATGCCAGGCGAAGCACCCGTATCCCACCGGACGGGGGAACGCAGCGCCGAAAAGTCTACCCAAGGGAGCTCTCCCCTTCCAGGCTAGTAAAAAGATGTATTCTGCGACTTCCGCGCATCTAGTCAAAGTCCGAAGCCTTTCAAGGCCAGACTAATAGCTTGCTCCGCGTCAATCATAAATAGGGATCTGCTCCCACTATTCCTCGGCTCTCGCCGGGAAGCCTCGGCTCGGCTCTCAGCGGACGCGTGGCGAGCCACGCTTCCTGAGATGTCCTTGACCAGGAAGCCTCGGCTCGGCTCGGCTCGACTCGGCTCTCAGCGGACGTGTGGCGACCCACGCTCCCTGAGATGTCCTTGACCGTGAAGCCTCAGCTTGGCTCTCAGCGGGCGCGTGGCGACCCACGCTCCCTGAGATGTCCTTGACCGGGAAGCCTCGGCTCGGCTCTCAGCGGACGCGTGGCGACCCACGCTCCCTGAGATGTCCTTGACCGGGAAGCCTTGGCTCGGCTCTGTGCAGACGCGTGGCGACCTACGCTCCCTGAGATGTCCTCGACCGGGAAGCCTCGGCTCGGCTCTCAAGCGCACGCGTGGCGATCCACGCTCCCTGAGATGTCCTTGACCGGGAAGCCTTACCCTCGGATCGGCTCTCAGATGGGCGTGTAATGGCTCACACTCCCTGATAGGTCCCCCGACCGAGAGGCCATCTTCTCTCTCCATGCGAGCCTTACCCTCGGATCGGCTCTCAGCCAGACGCGTGGTGGCCCACGCTCCCTGAGAGGTCCCCCCGACCGGGCGGCCATATTCTCGCTCCATGCGAGCCTTACCCTCGGATCGGCTCTCAGCCGGACGCGTGGCGGCTCACGCTCCCTGAGAGGTCCTCCGACCGAGAGGTCATCTTCTCGCTCCATGCGAGCCTTACCCTCGGATCGGCTCTCATCCGTACGCATGGCGGCTCACGCTCCCAGAGAGGTCCCCCCGACCGGGTGGCCATGTTCTTGCTCCGTGCAAGCATTACCCTCGGATCGGCTCTCAGCCGGACACGTGGCGGCCCACGCTCCCTGAGAGGTCACCCCGACCGGGAGGCCATATTCTCGCTCCTTGCGAGCCTTACGCTCGGATCGGCTCTCAGCCGGACCCGCGATGACTTACGCTCCCTGAGAGGCACCCCGACTGGGAGGCCATATTCTCGCTCCTTGTGAGCCTTACCCTTGGATCGGCTCTCAGCCAGACGCGCGATGACTCACGCTCCCTGAGAGGTATCCCGACTGGGAGGCCATATTCTCGCTCCTTACGAGCCTTACCCTCGGCTCAGCCCTCAGCCGGATGCGTGGCGGCCCACGCTCCCTGAAAGATTCCCTGACTGGGAGGCCATATTATCGCTTCGTGTGAGCCTTATTCTCAGAGGGGCTCTTGATATTACCCTCGCCTCGCGCGAACTATGCACGGGCTTACGCTCACCTTCCCCGGACCGGCTCTCAGTCGGACGCGTGGTGGCACACGCTCTCCGAGAGATCTCCGATCAAGCATTCTGACTCTTGCCTTGCTGGCAGGTTGAAAGCAGGATCAGCTCCCAGCTCGGTCCTCAATCCCTGTGCGTCGTCCAAATCGAACTCCTCGCTTCTGACCCGCATACGGGCTATGAGCAACTAAGTCTTTATGACCAAGGTAGCCTAACTGCTCGATCAGGAGTGATCCATCCCACTCTTGGATGGTTCAAGGAACCACCACGGGCCTACGAATTTCTCCGTGCTCACCTAAGTAGGGAACACGGGGAAAGTATTACACACTTGTAGAATCCTAAGCGCTCAGCCATATGCTGGCCCGAGTAACTGATACACAGCGACCCTAACGTTGCAGTCACTCGCCCGCCAGAAGAGGGTGGATGTACATTCCCCCCCCCCCCCCTCATTCGGGTCACCATGCTCAAGCACCAAACACACACAGGCAGAAGTATACAAGAATAAAGGCGCTAGGAAAAAAGAAGTGGCATGCATAAATGACAACTTGACCTCCACCTACATAAGAAACGTATAAAGGAGCAGTACTAGACTACGGTTTAGGCGCAGAAGATTGAGACAGGGCCCGACCCTGAGTCTTCTCCGGTTCCTTTCGAGTCATCTTCAGCTTGGCTTCCAGAGCCGTTCGGTGCTTTCACACTTGGGAGAGGTCGCTCGAGCAGGCAGCCAGTTCTTCTTCCTTAGCCTTCAGGTCGACGCGCAACGTCGTAGCCAACTAGCCAGCCTCCAGGAGCTCCGCCTTGACCTTGGCCAGCTCCTCATGGGCCTGTAGCTCCAAAGCTCGAGCCTGACGCTCGCTATGCTCCAGGAAGGCAATTTGCCGCCGCATCTGGATAGTCGACGCCCGAGCTGCATTCAACTCCGCCAGGAGTTCCTGAATTGGGCCTCGGCGCGGACTGCACGCCCTTGAAGAGCCGCATTCTCAGCCCGTATCGTGTTCCAGGCCTCGTCACCTGGTTGAAGCTGCGCATAGCGGAGCTGAGCCTCCAGCTCCTCCCTTCGATATTCGGACTGACGAAGGGACCGAGTTTGAGCGGCGAGGGAAACGCTCATATCGTAGATCGTGCCGGTTAGCTGCGAAGAAAACGAAAGATTAGCCGGGAAAGAACTGGGTGAGCAAGAGCTTTCAGAAAAGCATACCTGACAAACTTCCGCCATGTCGCCATTGGCTCGGGCAATGGGGTCCTGACGGTCAAATGCCCGAAGACCATGATACAGGTGGTCGCTCAAGGGGGCATGTAGATAAACCACTCGGGCAAACCCCAGCGGCTCGGAGTCAGGAAGCTCGTAGGCAGTACGAGGATCGGCCCGCAAGGGCAGGATCAGATGTAACGGGCCAGGGCCCGTAACCCCCTCAGGGAGAGAAGGAAGGGGAATATCAGTTGGCACGCTTGAAGAGCCGGATTGAGTAGAAGGGGCCTCCGGTTGAACAACCCCTGGAGCGGAAGAAACGGGGACGACAGGCGCAGATACCGACGGGGCAGGAATCCTGGGCGAAGAAGAGGAAGAGGAGGTTCTCCACTGAGAGGAAGTCGTGGTCCCAAAGGGAGGTGAGCAGTCACCTGATTGATCTCGACGACGCCTGGTCTCCAGCGGACAAGGATCCACGTCCAAAGGCTTGAGCTCAGAATCCGGTGCCTCCTCCTCCGGCGCATTACCCCTACTCAAGGAAGAGACGGCAGTAGGATTCACCGCCGGGGAAGGAGGGGCTGAAGTGGCTGGCGGAGCATTAGCTGGATCAGCAAGCATAGCCACCAGCGCGGCTGTATACGCATCCTCATCCTCTGCAAGCCCCTCTGTCAGAATGTCGTACAACATTTTGGGATGGATATCGGGACACCGGAACAGATGATCTAAGAAGAAGAGGAAGCTGAGGAGTGTACGGAAAACGAAGGCGGCGAGGAAGATAATCGTCGACACCCTATATAAGAAATGGCGGCCAATCCCAGCCGTCGGAAGAAGGGTTGCGAGGAAAAGGCATATCTCCTCAGAACCCTCCGATGGTGCCTGTGAAGAGGTGAAGGGGCGCGATAAGACAATGGCGGGCCCGGCGAACAGACGCTTCGCCGCCCGAGGCAATCAAAACAGGTGGCTGACGCTTCGACGCTTGGGAAACCACTGAACGCGAGACAAGTGTCCCTGCCAATTAATGCAGTCGTCGAGCGAGAGAGACAGGGGGGACATACAAGTTGCCAAACAGGCAATTTGCACAAAAAAGGGTTAGGTTGACCCAAATTCCCACGGGTTAGCTCTCGCTAATCCCTTGGTCCGGGTCCCGGTCGGACGCGTGGTGGCCAACGCTCCCCGGATGCAGCTCGGCCAAGAGGCCAAATTCCCACGAGCTAGCTTCCGCTAATCCCTTGGTCCGGGTCCCGGTCCCGGTCGGACGTGTGGCGACCCACGCTCCCCGGATGTAGCTCGGCCAAGAGGCCAAATTCCCACGGGCTAGCTCCCGCTAATCCCTTAGTCCGGGTCCGGGTCCCGCTCGGACGCGTCGCGGCCCACACTTCCCGGATGCAGCTCAGCCAAGAGGCCAAATTCCTACGGGCTAGCTCCCGCTAATCCCTTGGTCCGGGTCCCGGTCGGACGCGTGGCGACCCATGCTCCCCGGATGCAGCTCGGCCAAGAGGCCAAATTCCCACGAGCTAGCTCCCGTTAATCCCTTGGTCCGGGTCCGGGTCCGGGTCCCGGTCGGACGCGTGGCGATCCACGCTCCCCGGATGCAGCTCGGCCAAGAGGCCAAATTCCCACGGGCTAGCTTCCGCTAATCCCTTGGTCCGGGTCCCGGTCGGACGCGTGGCGACCCACGCTCCCCGGATGCAGCTCAGCCAAGAGGCCAAATTCCCACGGGCTAGCTCCCACAAATCCCTTGGTCCGGGTCCCGGTCGGACGCGTGGCAACCCACGCTCCCCAGATGCAGCTCGGCCAAGAGGCCAAATTCCCACGGGCTAGCTCCCGCTAATCCCTTGGTCCGGGTCCCGGTCGAACGTGTGACGTCTCACGCTCCCCGAATGCAGCTCGGCCAAGAGGCCAAATTCCCACGAGCTAGCTCCCGCTAATCCCTTGGTCCGGGTCCCGGTCGGACGCGTGGCGACCCACGCTCCCCGGATGCAGCTCAACCAAGAGGCCAAATTCCCACGGGCTAGTTCCCACTAATCCCTTGGTCCGGGTCCCGGTCGTACATGTGGCGACCCACGCTCCTCAGAGGCAGCTCGGCCAAGAGGCCAAATTCCCACGGGCTAGCTCCCGCTAATCCCTTGGTTCGGGTCTTGGTCAGACGTGTGGCGACCCATGCTCCCCGGATGCAGCTCGCCCAAGAGGCCAAATTCCCACGGGCTAGCTCCCGCTAATCCCTTGGTCCGGGCCCTGGTCGGACGTGTGGCGGTCCACGCTCCCCGGATGCAGCTCGGCCAAGAGGCCAAATTCCCACAGGCTAGCTCCCGCTAATCCCTTGGTCCGAGTCCCGGGTCGGACGTGTGGTGGCCCACACTCCGCAGATGCAAATCGACCAAGAGGCCAAATCCCCACGAGTCAGGTCCCACTAATCCCTTGGTCCGGGTCCGGGTCCCGATCGGATGCGTGGCAGCCCACGCTCCCCGGATGCAGCTCGGCCAAGAGGCCAAATTCCCATGGGCTAGTTCCCGCTAATCCCTTGGTCTGGGTCCTGGTCGGACGCGTGGCGACCCACGCTCCCCGGATGCAGCTCGGCCAAGAGGCCAAATCCCCACAGGCTAGCTCCCGCTAATCCCTTGGTCCGGGGCCCGGACGGGCGCACGGCAACACCTGCCCCGGGCCAAGCAGCCAGATATCCACGCAAGGGCGCGGGCCAGTGTTTAACTCAAACACCCACGAAGGCTAGTGGCCCGAGCATATGCTTGTCCCATCCATAGACACCTAAGAATTTCCTCACCCGAACGCCGGAGCTAGAGGCTCGCAGAAACCACGCCAATCATGCGACTTTGTGTTCGACTCATTCCCATGATTACTTGGATCCTCAATATTTAAAAGTGAAGGCAGCCATGCTCCATACATAGTAAGCAAAGAAAAAAAAGTGCATCCCGAAAGAAGGTGCATTACAAAATTGGGGGCTCGGCATCCCCTCACTGAAAGAAAAAAGAAAAATGAAAAGCCCGACCCTCACTTGAAAGGTTGCTTTGTTATGTCCGGCCAGTCCTTGGACATATCCTGAAGTCGAACGGCCGTGGGAGGCATGTCAGGGGGTAGGTACCCGCCCCGTTTGAGTTGCCGGAGGATGCTAATTCCTTGATGCATCATTACGACCCGAAATCGCTGGGAGATCTCGTCAGTATGGGCCTTGGCATTGATACACTCAAGCCTGTACGCCCATAACCGATCAGCTTCCGCCTCTTTGAAAGAACGAAGCTCCGCCAGTTCAACCTGGGTCGCGTCCTAGGACGCTTGGCGCTTGCGCAGCTCCTCCAACATTGCCTGAACCGTGTCCCAAGACGCTTGGAGTCCGCACAAATCCTGTAGTTGGTCCCGCAACGAACCGACTTCTTGCTCCTTAGCCGCTAGTTGCGCCGCAACGGCAGAATAGCCTCACTTGCCCAGTGGAGCTCGACTTTGGTCTTCAGGAGATCCGCTCGCAGCTCCTCCTTGCGTCTGCGATCACGGAGTTGCGCTTGCTCGGCCTGGGCAACGCGGTCTTGCGCTAGAACGGCCTCGGCGTCAGCCGAAACAATTTGTGCTTTGGCGGTCTCCAGCTCCTCTTGAGCCTGACTCAGTAAGTCCTGAAGGTCGATAACCTCTGCCCTCAAGCTATTTAGAGAGTCGTCGTCAGAAGCCAGCTGGGTGTGCCGGAGTTGGGCTTCAAGATCCTCCACGCGCAACTCGGCATGATACCGGGCCTTGGCGTGATTCAGCATGGATACACACATGTTGAAACCTTGGGCCCAAGACTGCAAAAAAGACTTGGTAACAACTCGGTCAAAGAAGGTGTATGACAGGCCACAACCCGTAAGCACGAACCTGTGTGGCTGTAGCCATAAAATCGTCCGCCCAGACTCTTGGACCACCCGAGCTACCAACTCGCAAGCCGGCCAGAAACCGGTCCGCTACCGTATCATACAGTCGAACGTCTCGCGACCGTATGGAGGATGTGCCGCTCGGCACCATCATGCTCATAAGCCAGCCAGATAGCGAGGGCGACAGCATGTGCAACAAGCTCTCGCTTGTAGGCTCCCCTGACCGGGTGAGAGACACTTCCCCCAAAGGGGTAACAGCTGACTCCACCAGGAGCACCGAAGGAGAAGGGGGTGGCAATGCTAGGGGATCAACCATCGGCGCCTTTCCCTTTTGCCTCTTGCTGGGCTGGCTAGAAGAAGCTTCCAGTGGGTCGGCCGAGTCAGGTACGGACCCATCACCCCGTGGGTGTCGCAACAGACAACTCAGAGGCCGGGTGTCCTCTGAGCCAGACCGAGAGATTTCCTCATCTTCAGGCTCGGAGGCGGGGGACTTAGAGCCAGATAAAGTCGCCTCCTGCGCGGCCAGCGGCTCCGCACTCAGTCCTTGTTCGGCTCGTTGTTCGGTTGCATGCGCCTCTCGATCTTTCATCAGCTTCAGTATGCGAGCCTCCATCTCCGCAGTCTCTAACCCATAACCCTCTTCAGGGGGTCGCTGGGTACATCATCAGGGCTACAGGGCAAACAACGGTCAAGTGGCATTAAAGGGTCAAGAAAGAAGAACAGAATGCTTACCAAGAGAAGCAGGCCGACTGAACGGCACAGGGATGAGTCCGAACGCGGACAGGATGTCTTCATTCAATAGCGGCACGCTGAGGAAGTGCCGACCGCTGAGCACGGAGAGAGCAATGTCGAAGGGGGGAAATTTCTGAGACTCTGTATGATGAGGGGGTGTCTGAGGAGCGTCTCGTCGGAAACCGACTGGCCAGGTCGGGAGCGCCATAGGGCAAATATAAAAATATCGCTCCTTCCAACCCTTGTTGGAAGATGGAAGCTTGGAAAGGAAGGAGGTGCTGGGACGAGATTGGAAGTAAAATTCGCCCAAGTCTTGCCTTTTCAAAGAGAAGAAGTAGTGGAACATTTCAGCTCGAAGGGGAAGTCGATATAGTTGAAAGATAATGGTTGACCCGCAGAGAAGGCGGATAGAATTGGGAGTTAGCTGGGAAAGATTAAGGCGAAGGTAACGACAAACGGAGGCGATGAAGGGGTGGATTGGGAAATGCAGCCCTGCCTGCAGATGATCTCGGGAGATGGTAATGTAGTGTGCTGGAGGCCTAGCGGGCTGGTCGGAAGAAGCAGGCAGCAAAACGAGATGGTCGGAAGGAATGTGAAACTCTGCTCTAATCGCATCGAGGTCGCATTGTTCAAGAACTGACCTCGCGATAACATACCAGAGATCTGGGTCGCGAGAGGAAGAAGCCATGTGGAACAGAGGAAGGAAGGAAACCTGACCAGTGAAGGGGTCGTCGGAGAAGAAAGCCGGGACCGAAGGTGCCGCCGCAACCCTAGCCGGAAGTAGAAGCGCAGTGTACCGGTGTAGAAGGTGAAAGGGTGACGGTAAAAGTAAAAACCTATTTATACCGCCTCTAAGGCTATGAGAACCGCCCGATGGTGGGCCATAGCAAAGGCGGCGGTCAATGATAGCCGTCCGATCAGGCCCAGAGGGGCCCAGGAAACGAAGTGCCTTGTGCCCAATCTCGTTATTCACTTGCAGGCGATGAGCGCCTCGCCGCTCGGAAAAGGAATGGGGAAAAGACACGTGGAACAAGCAGCAACCGAGAGCATTAATGTATGAGATTTCAGCATGCTCGGAGATCTCGAGCAGCAGAAGGTGAAAAGACGAATGATGGGACATCGCCGACCGACCGGGATCCCTGCGCACCGAAAGGATGTCCCGGCGCGCCAGGCTTACTTCAACACACGATAGTCCAGTCTGTCGGACTCGCCGCCTCCTTCGACTAGACTCGAGGGGGACGCTCATGATCTCGGCCTTGCCTACGGGTAGGTCGGCCAGCCCTGCCAGCCAGCCTAGAGCCATAAGGGTCTAGCAAACATGTCAGCAAAGATGTCACCAGGGGAGCCCCGGGGCAGTGTTTAGTTAGCCACGAATGAGGTCGGTCAGGCCGACCACTAGCCCCTCATAGCCCAGTCGAACGCGTGGCTGCCCACGCTCTCTGGCCATTCCCCGACCTAGATCTGTGTCGGGCCCTACAGTCAGACGCATGACGACCCACGCTCTAACACCATCACGAGGACTGGATATCTAGCGAAATCAGACAGACATCAATCAGCAAACCCCCGACTCAAGGCGTACCCTGCACCTCCACTCTATCAGGTGGACGCGTGGCTACCCACGCTCCCTGGCCATCACCCGACCCGGTCCTGAGCACTCGGACACGCAGGTCGACTCTCGGGGTACGGGATATCTCGCCCCTATGCCCCCTACATCATTATATCTAGGGTACGACCCTGCTAGCGGGGTTCTGCACACCTTACTCATCTCTGACACTTCTTGCGGTCAGTCCGCCAATCCAATACTTTCGTACTGCTCGAGCACGCCACACCATGCAGTGTCACTCCTAAGTGCTCTCTACGAGCTGACAGTTATCACACCCTTATCTCGTCAATACGGACAAGGGTTGTCAGCTCCCCCGGCTATATATACACTCGGCACTCCCCCTACCGCAGGTATGCGCGCGCGAGCTCTCTAACCTATTGCCTCATTTCACTTCAATTCCACTATTGCGCCTACGGATACTGACTTGACCGTTGGAGCGCCTGACCGGGGAAACCTCCGGCGGGTTTGCTGACGGTCACTGTTTTGCAGAGCTAAGCTGGGGCACCGCCAGGTCACTGCCGCCTTCTCAGCCGCTCGTGCCACGGGAGAAGTCATGCTGGCCCTGGGGATCACCACCTCGCTTCGCGACAGGATCAACAACTATCTACGCTTAATTACTAAAGAATCCCCATTTTATCTCCTTAATTATTACTCTTACTAAGAGAGATAATTGGGTTCAACAAATCATAAAAGGACTGCCTCCCACCAAAAATACTGAGACTACTTGCTTGAATTGTCAAAAGACAAAAGAAAGTTTGCACCACGCCGAGAAAGCAACTGTAGACTTTGTCACCAAAGCCATTAATTGACTAAGCAACTTACAACCCCACTGCATGCAGTCATGCCATAATTTTTGCCTTTAATTTTCTTTCAAATTTCTTACCGGTGATCGTGCCTTTAAGCAATGCTTTGACCTTCAGAAACAAAGTCTAAAGTTCCAAAGTTCAATGCCTAGTCTCACTCACTCAGCATCCATCATGCAGTATCATACCGCAATAACATAAAAACTAATTAATCAAGAGTTTTGAGACCACCCCAATTCTCCATCGTTGGGAAGCTTAATTAATTGAATACAGCTAACGCAGTTGACGAACTCGAGAAGGTTCCAAGTTTGGGGGACACGCAGAAGCATGTAAGTGATCACCATGCACTACTATTGCAGCAAAGCGTGCACTATGGCATGAGTTTATTGACCAACTGATCAGATGCCTGTAATATAGCTAGCTAGAGATCAATTTGAGTGGTGTGACTTCTTCAGTATCACATGGAAACAAAAAGTATGACGACTGGAAGAACCAATAGTTACACTTACACTACTAATTAAGTTCATGCATTTATTATATGAGCAATGATAGAGAACGTGAAATTTTAGCGTGAAACTCAACGTGAATGACGTGGCACTTTTTATATACACGTCCGATTGTCGCTCGGACAGTGGCGGCGGCCTCCGGCCGCCGCCCCGAACAAAACTATAACCTGGGGGGACGGGTGAACCCGTCGAGAATCGGTACAATTGAGTTTCATGTTGGATTCACGTTGAGTTTTTCATGTTCCCAATCATTTTCCTTATTATATATATTCAATTCAATTAGAATACAGTCTGTCTATGCTGAATATGGGTAGGTGAATTTGATTGATCTCTGAGTAGATGACCACTAGTTGAACAAGCCTATAAATACAATTGGTTATTAATTTGAGTGTACCAAACCACACACGTCCTTAAATTGTGAGTTCCAATTAGCATTATTAATGGCGGCTTCTTCTCCTCGTATTGTGGCATTCTTCTTCTTGGTTACCATCGGCTCGGCGCAGTTGTCCTCGACTTTCTATGACACCTCGTGCCCGGCCGCCCTGCCCACCATCCGATCCGCCGTGATGTCGGCCGTCATGAAGGAGCACCGCGTCGGAGCCTCCTTGCTCCGCCTCCATTTCCATGACTGCTTCGTCAATGTCAGACCAGACGAGTTCGATATATACGGCGTTAATTAATTAGCACCGTCTACTTGCACTCTATTTAATGACCGATCGACGTACATTTATTGAAAACGCAGGGTTGTGATGGATCCGTGCTGTTGGATGACACGAGCAGCTTCACCGGAGAGAAGACTGCAGTCCCCAACAACAACTCCCTGCGAGGCTTCGACGTCGTCGACGCTATCAAGTCGCAGCTCGAGGCCACCTGCAAGCAAGTCGTCTCCTGCGCTGATATTCTTGCTGTGGCTGCTCGCGATGCAGTCGTCGCCGTAAGCAATACAACTAATTAATTAACTCATGCTAGCTAGCTAGCTAGCTATGAGCCATGCGTACTTGGTTTGATCGAGTTTAATTTGTTGAATCATGCATATATATTCATTGCAGCTTGGAGGTCCTACGTGGGCTGTTCAACTAGGGAGAAGGGATGCAACTACTGCGAGCTTTGATGCTGCTAATACCGATCTTCCATCCCCCAAATCAAACCTCAGTGATCTCATCACAGCTTTCTCCAACAAGGGTCTCAGCTCCAGTGACATGGTAGCCCTCTCAGGTAATTGATCAATATTTAATCTATTTTTACGTGTTTATTATATATGAATTAACGCATGCATGCATGCGTGGATCTCCGGAACAGGAGCACACACGATAGGGCAGGCGAGATGCATCTCATTCCGGGACAGGATCTACAACGAGAGCGACATCGCCGCCACCTTGGCGTCGTCGGCGCAGTCGAAGTGCCCGAGCTCCGGCGGCGGCGACGACAACATCGTCCCGCTCGACTCCACCACCCCGTACTACTTCGACAATTACTACTTCCGAAATCTGGTGGGGAAGAAAGGGCTGCTGCACTCGGACCAGCAGCTTTACGGCGGAGGCTCCACCGACTCCCTCGTCGCCACGTACTCGACCAACATGGCGAGGTTCCGCAGCGACTTCGCCACCGCCATGGTCAACATGGGAAGCATAAGTCCGCTCACCGGCAGCGCCGGCGAGATCAGGCTCGACTGCAGGAAAATCAACTAATTAAGGCGGTAGTTGGGCTAGAGAGTTGCTACATGTGTGCAAAAGATGCATGCAAAAGTGTCGAACAACACTGTCGCAGTAACTTAATATATATCAAAAATAATATTATGATAAAAAATTTCAAATTAAACTAAGGGAGGAGAGGAACTTCGCGCTCTGCAAGATCAACACAGGCGTTAGGAGGACACGCCGGAGGTTGTCTGACGGAGCCCACTCCGACGCTCAAGTCAGTATCTCGACGAGGAAGAGGAGCAACAAGTAGGAAAAATGTAAGAGCAACAAGAGTGTGACGGAGCCCACTCCGACGCTCAAGTCAGTGTCTCGATCGATGAAGTAAAGGAGCAACAAGTAGGAAATGTAAGAGCAACAAAGAGTGTCTTCCCCCTTTACAAGAGGGGTTGAGATACCTTTTATACCGGCCTCCACTGCCTTGCCACGTCCCTACGATTTGTGTCACGTCCCCCTCCTCTTTCGGCGGTTATTGGATAGACTTGGAAACGGTCTAAGCCGTCATTACATTTCGACCCGTTACGACATTTAAGGGTCGTGGTAATTCCGTGTCAGCAGGGATGCTTATCCATAGATCCGCGAGGGAGGGAGAGAGTCGTTATTTGATGTCGAAGGTAGCTTGGGCTCCGCTTCCCCGAGGTGGTCTCGGGGTCTTCTGACCCGGGTGATCACGAACGTTATAGCTCTCGAGGTGGTCTCGGGACCCCACCTCCCGAGGTGATCCCGGGAGGGATCTTCTGGTTGGCTCCCCTGGACTTGTCTCCCGAGGGGGACCCTAGAGGCTCCCCTTCCCGAGAGTGTCTCGAGGGCTTTGAAAAAGGAGTCCCTATGACTCATTGTCTGTTGTCACAAAGCTTCTTCATCCACGTGTCTGCCACGGACTATTCAACCCCATCTTATATATATATATAGGGAAATGATTCACACAGTGAAAGTGAATGCTCAGTGAAAAATTTGGCCATCAATCGGTGGCAAGTCCGACATCTGATCGTTGATCGGACACCATCGGTGGCTTTCGATCGCCATCCCGAATCAAATTATACCTTGGGAGACGGTGACCCCATCGGGATCACCGACAACGGTGAACCCATCGAGATCGACTGTGAATAATGCGAGATCGCAATTACAGTGATCCCCGATAGGTTTACCATGACCCCCAGAGTATAGTTTGGTTCGGGGCGGCGGCCGGAGGCCGCCGATGGTGTCCGATCAACAATCGGACATCGGACATGCCGCCGATAGACAGTCAAAATTTTCACTGAGGTATTCACTTAAACTGTGTGTATCGTAACCCTTAAAAAAAATAGAAGCTCATCAAAATCCATGGAATAAATATCACAGAGAGAAAAATAAACACTAGAGTGGAAGGTCATACGATCGAGAATGCAGGACTGAGAGCTAAAGCGTTAGGATTATTTGCAGTAGAAATTTAGGGAGCTTCCGGCCTACTCAAGAAGAAGCTTGTAGTGAACGAGAAAAGGGGGTTGTTGGCAGGAGCAAGAGCTACGGAAGGTACTGTGTGGCGAAGGAAGGAGCGAGTTCAAGGGAAAAAGTTTGGGAAAGTCGAGTAAAAGTTTTGAATGGAGGGCAAAGGAGAGAGAGAATTAAAAAATAATAATATTATTAAAAATTTGAGCAAACAATATCATGCAAAATCATTCAACGTCGATATCAACGGGTTCATCGTTATCGGTGATCTCGACGGGTTCACCGTTGTCCATGATCCCGATGGGTTCACTATCTCCCAAGATATAGTTTGATTCGGGATGACGATCGAAGTCGTCGGCGGTGTTCGATCGGCGATCGAATGTTGGATGTACCATCGATTGATGGTCAAATTTTTTACTGAATATTCACTATCACTTTCACTTTCACTGTGTGAACCATTCCCCTTTTTTAACTTCCTTGTTTTTGCTTTTATCTATTTCTTCTTTTAGGGTTTGAGTACTTGGATAAAATATAAAGGGAGAAAAACTGAATGGTTCCTATAGATATTATGATGGAGCTCCAATTCCTTTGTAATTTTCTTTTTTTTTTTTTTATATCATATGCATTCTATGTTAGTAAAATTAATAGATTATAATAAATATCAATTAAGGAGCGATGGCTTTGACAACTATAACTTTTGTTGTTGTAGCAGCTATTAGATTGTAGCTGTTACAATATAAAATTGATATTGCAGTGGCTATTATCGAATAGCTATTACAATATCAAACTGATACCGTAATAGTTACTTGGACAATAAGAATTGTTGTGTTTATTTTCGATGTTTATTAATTGCTCGTCTTTTCGAAATCTCCCTCTATCTGTAAGAAAGTCATAGTACTGGTTCATTCTAAGTAAAAATATTTTTGATATTTTAACCAACTTGGTAAAAAAAATTAAATTAGTCAAAATTACTTTAAAATTACTATACACAATATGATCCGGGCGTATGATGTTTAGAAGGATCGAGAGCTCGGTCGGGTTCGATTGCCGATCTGGGCCGGTAGTGAATAGGCCAGGACAAAGGTCACCACAGGGTCGGGACCCTCGGGGTCGGTCATCCGAGGTCAGGACTCTCGGGGTCGGTCATCCGAGGTCAGGACCCTCGAGGTCGGTCATCCGAGGTCGGGATCCTCGAGGCCGGTCATCTGAGGTCAGGACCCTCGGGGTCGGTCATCCAAGGTCGGGACTCTCGAGGTCGGTCATCCAAGGTCGGGACCCTCGGGGTCGGTCATCCGAGGTCGGGACCCTCGGGGTCGGTCATCCGAGGTCGGGACACTCGAGGTCGGTCATCCGAGGTCGGGACGCTCGAAGCCGGTCACCCGAGGTCGGCCCCTCAAAGTCTATTGTCTGAGGCCAGGTACTCGTGATCACACGGGGATGGCCGAACAACTACGAGCCTCTCCTATCGCGTGAGCCTTTCTTATCAAATATTCAGAAGATAATCCCCCCGGCATAATCATTACCTGGCAGAGCCGCCAATAGTTAAAAAGGGACAGAAGAAATATACTAGACAAGGTGTCAGGCGGCTATGAGTGTCAGGCGGCTATGGCAGTCTCACAGCATTAATGCGGCTGTCACTATCACCATCTGTCAACCGACCATCCCTTACTGAGATTTGCTAACCCTGACACAGCAGAGAGTTACCTCTCCCCTATATAAACCCCCCATATGGCTCTGTAGACGGGATTGCTGCCATTTTGCAACCACGCTACTACTTTGTAATCCCCTTTTTTGGTCCGAGTCAAGATTCTTGAGCCGGACCCTTGTTCGAGCCCGTCCCCAACCTCCAGGTTCTAGCAGACCGGGTCACCTTGGTCAAACCGAGTCATCCGTGGAAAAACCGGTCCTCGCTTGTAGACAGGATCAAATTTGGCGCCGTCTGTGGGAATCTTCGCCTGATCGAAAGCCGAGGATGAGTGACTCCAATCGGGTGACCGTTACTCTCTCACAAGAGGACTTGGAGCTGCTAATAGAAGCTAGAGCCAGGAAAATAGCGGAGGCCCAGCAGGCAACCACCCGACCTACCCCACCGGGCCCGACCGAGCCCATTGCTCGCGTAGGCACTGAGGGAGGGGTTCGACAGGAGGGCAGTCTTCACTTCCACCGGGCGCTGTTTGGCCCGGCTGAAGGAGCAGGACAATCGGACCCTCATGAAGCTACATCCAGCCATACCAGAGCTAGCAAAGGGAAGGCTCCCCTTGCGCCGACCCCGACTGAGCGCACAGGGTTCCCCTTCTCCAGCCGAGTCTTGGACGAGCCGCTGCCCAAGCATTTCAAACCCTCGTCCATTGTTGAATACGGAGGAGCTACTGATCCTGAAGAACATCTAAAGAAATTTGAGAATGCTTCAATGCTGCATCAGTACCCCGATGGTGTCAAGTGCCGGGCCTTCCTGACCACTCTAGCCGGGCCGGCCCAGCGGTGGTTTGACAGACTCCCAGAGGGATCGATCAAGGACTTCTCCAATTTCAAGAAACTGTTCCTGCAGCATTTTGCCAGTAGCAAAAGACATCACAAGACCAGCTTAAACTTATTCACCATGAAGCAGGGCTCCAAAGAGCCCTTAAAAGCCTACATCAGGAGGTTTAATCAAGTTGCCCTGGATGTGCCCACTGCTACGTCCAAGGTGTTAGTTAGTGCCTTTGCGCAGGGCCTACAAGAGGGCGAATTTTTCAGATCCTTGATCCGAAAACCTCCGAAGGACTTTGAAAGCCTTTTGGGGAAAGCCAGTAAGTACGTAGACGTTGAAGAAGCACAAGCCGCCAGGCGGCCGGAGGTTAGACCTGCGCCCGAGACTCCTCAGCAACATCAAAGAAATGTACCTCCGGGGGGCCTCTCAGAAGCCCCAGAGCTATGGGGCACCGACCAGGAGTCGAGAGGGGAATAGTTCAGCAAGTGGCCCAGGGCTGCCTCCCTTCCAGGTGGCAACCCTATTGTTCCTTCCATAACAGCGACACGCATGACCTTCGGGACTGCTGGCAGGCCGGCAGAGGTCGAGGCCGTACCAGCCGAGGGAGTCTAAGAGGGGCTCATCAAGGAGGTGGTCGAGGTCGGGGAAGAACATCATCTGGCCAATCCGAGTCCCCGGCCCGGCCGACCGCCTCTGCAGCAAGACAACTGTTCCCGACCCCTAGCTCCCCCGGGCAGGGAAACGCTAGCGAGGAGCAGGCTAACCGGCAGAACTCTGTGCACGGGTCCATCAATGTCATCTCAGGCGGGCCCACCTATGGAGATTCCAACAGAGCTCGGAAGTCGCAGGCCCGACGCCTTGACATTTATCAAGTGGGCTGCAGTTCTGCCCAAGCTCAGGGGCCGCAGATAAACTTCGGTCCCACAGACCTACAAGGAATAGAAGTACCGCATGATGATGCCCTGGTCATCACGGCGGTCATAGCCAATTATCAAATCCATCGTACCATAGTGGATTCAGGCGGTTCAGTGAATATCTTATATTTGAAGGCATTTGAGCAACTGCAGATTGAAATGACTGAGCTGCAGCCCGTGGCCACACCCTTATTTGGATTCACAGGAAATGAGGTCCAACCGCTGGGGCAGATCAAGCTGGCCATATCATTCGGCGAGGAACCTTTAAGAAGGACAAGGTGGTCTACCTTCCTGATAGTAGACGCACCTTCATCCTATAATGCCATCCTGGGCCGACCGGCCCTAAATGAATTCCGAGCGGTGATGTCCACTTTCTATCTGAAGGTTAAATTTTCGGTAGGAGATCAGGTCGGTGAAGCCAGAGGAGATCAGAAGGTCGCCCGCCGGTGCTACGTAAATGATGTCTGAGTAGAAGTGAGCAAGGCCTTCCGAGCTGCGCTGGCCAACTGTAACATGGTACAGACCTCTCCGCCATCTCCCTGGGCTGAGATGATAGAGGAAAAGGAAGAGGTCCAGCTCTTGCCGGACCAAGAGGAAACCAAGGTGAGAATAGCTCCAGGGCTACCGCCCGACCTGTGAAGCAAAGAAAGAGAGATTTCAGCCCCGAGCAGAACAAGATCATCCAGGCCGAGGTGGAAAGGTTGTTGAAAGCAGGACACATCCGAGAAGTGCAATTCCCTGCCTGGCTGGCCAACGTGGTGCTGGTCTCCAGGCCGGGCGACAAGTGGAGGATCTGCATGACTTCAGGGATCTGAACAAAGCCTGCCCAAAGGATTGTTACCCGCTACCCCGAATAGATCAGATGGTAGACTCCACTGCAGGGAGCGAGCTTATCTGCATGCTGGACGCCTATCAAGGGTACCACCAAGTCCCGTTATGCCCGGATAACCAAGAGAAAGTCAGCTTTGTCACGGCGGAGGGTACTTATTGCTACACGGTTATGCCCTTCGGACTCAAAAATGCTGGGGCGACCTATCAGAGGCTGATGAACAAGGTCTTCAAGGAGCAGCTCGGGAAGAACGTCGAAGTGTATGTGGACGATATCCTCATCAAATCCCTCCGAGCTACCGACCTAATAGCAGACGTGCAAGAGACCTTCTGCACTCTCAGGAGGTATGGCCTCAAGCTTAACCCGACCAAATGTCTGTTCGGAGCCAAAAGTGGGAAATTCCTGGGCTACATCTTGACCGAGCAGGGAATAGAAGCCAATCCAGGTAAAGTGAAAGCGCTGCTAGATATGTCGCCGCCAAAGAACTTAAGGGAAGTTCAGCGCTTGACCGGGAGGATCACGGCCTTATCCCGATTTATCTCCCGGTCGGCGGACAGAAGCCTGCCGTTCTTCAAGATCCTGCGCAAGGCCTCCAAGTTCCAGTGGGATGCTGAGTGCGACCGAGCTTTCGAAGAATTGAAAGCCTACTTGGTCAGTCTGCCAGTGCTAGCCAAACCAGAAGAAGGAGAACCATTGTATGTTTACTTATCTGCTACTGAGGGAGCTGCGAGCGCTGTGCTTGTAACCCAGAAACAGACCGAATAGCAACCGGTCTATTTCTTTGGGTACTTATTTAAAGAGGCCGAGTGTAGGTATACTACACTCGAGAAATTAGCTTATGTCCTTGTGTTGATGGCTCGGCGACTGCGACCCTACTTTCTGGCTCATCCTATCCGAGTGCTGACCAATAGCACACTCGGGAAGGTCTTGATCAACCCTAAAGTCTCAGGTCAGATGGTCAAATGGACAACTGAACTGAGCGAATACGATAATCAGTACCAGCCTCGAACGGCAATCAAAGCTCAGGCCTTGGCAGATTTCCTAAGTGAACTTCATACAGAGGAAGAGGAGGAGGTCTGGAAAATATATGTGGATGGGTCAGCCACCCGGGCAGGGAGTGGCGTTGGAGTCTTATTGATGTCTCCTAAGGGAGACCCCATTCATCTGGCCGTACGCCTAGAGTACCAGGATACCAATAATCAGGCGGAATACGAAGCCCTCTTGGCAGGTCTTCAAGCGGCCAGACAGGTCGGGGCCACTCGGATCATCCTACATTCTGATTCTCAGTTAGTGACCCAATAGGTGGCCGGGCGGTTCGAAGTGAATGACGAGAAGCTACAGGCTTACGTAGAGGCATATCAATAGTTACAAGCAGAATTTCAAGAAGTTCGGATTACGCAGATCCCCCGAGGGGACAATGCCAAGGCGGATGAGTTAGCCCGGCTGGCCAGCTCTGTCCGTCCGTGGGTCTTCCCCAAGCCTTCGCCGCAGGTTATGCTGGTGGCTCAGGTTGAGAGGGAAGTAGAAACGGAGATAGAGGGGGACTGGAGAGCTCCATTCATTACGTACCTGAAAGAAGGAACTCTTCCGACAGCCCCGAGCAGGCCCGGATATTGAAGATAAGGGCGGCCCGGTTCACTTTGATAGGGGATGCATTATACAAGCGGGCTTTTTCCCGACCACTGCTTAGATGCCTCGAAAAAGAAGATGCAGACTACGTGCTCAGAGAAGTGCATTTAGGGTGCTGCGAAAATCATTCAGGAGGTCGGTCCATGGCTCGGAAGGTCCTGTTGGCCGGCTATTTTTGGCCGACCCTTCAAAAGGATGCAGAGAAAATGGCTCTTTCTTGCTTTTCTTGTTAGAAATATCAGAATCTATAGCACCGACCGGTTGAGATGTTGCGAACGTCCACCACATCATGTCCCTTTGATCAGTGGGGCATGGATATAGTAGGACCCTTCCCCAGGGCAGCAGGTCAGAAGAAGTTTCTGTTGGTTGCAGTGGACTACTTCTCCAAGTGGATCGAAGCAGAAGCCCTGGCTCGGATCATCGAACAGGCGGTGAAGAAATTCCTTTGGCAGAATATTCTTTGCCGGTATGACATACCTCACAAGCTGGTATTAGACAACGGTCGACAGTTTTCAGGGCCGGATAATCAAAAATTGGTACAAGGAATTTGGGATCAAGCAGGCCTTCACTTCCGTGGCATACCCCCAGAGTAATGATCAGGCCGAAGTAGCCAATAGAGAGATTCTGAAAGGACTCAGAGCTAAGCTGGATCAGGTCGGCGGATCCTGGGTGGACGAGTTGCCTGGTGTCTTATGGGTCCTTCAGACCACACCCAAAGAAGGGTCAGGATGCACCCCCTTCCAGTTAGTCTACGGGAGTGAAGCGGTAGTCCCCATGGAGATCGGCTGTGAGTCTGACAGAAGACAACTGTATGGAGAAGACAATGCGGAGAAAAGACGAGCTGAACTAGATCTGATCGAGGAGGTTCGAGCTAAGGCCGCATTCCGTATGGCTGCTTACCAACAAAGGATGCGGAACCGATACAACCAGCAGGTCATACCCCGACATTTCCAAGTAGGGGACAAGGTATGGAAAAGAATCAAGCCAGTTGGAGAAGTAGGCAAGCTGGAGCCTCCATGGAGTGGTCCGTTCCTGGTGGTCGAGGCGCTGGGATCGGGAGCCTACTATCTGCAAGACGCTCGAGGAAAGCGACTCGGAAGACCTTGGAGTGCAGTGCATTTAAGATTGTACCGTGAGGACAGCGGAGAGAAATGATTCTTTTAACTGTACGCAAAAAGAACGACGACAAAAACTCTAACTCTCCAAAAAAACAGCTGCAGCAAGTTATAAGTGAGTTTACACTCACGCACCCACCGGACTCGGCGTTGATCGGGCATGGCGTTCCACGTTCGGTCGGGCCCGGTCGGGCATGGCGGTCCACGCTCGGTCAGGGTAAGTCGAACGGTGTCTAGACTCTTGCTAAGGCAAGTTATAAGTGGGATTGTTCCCACGCACCCACCGGACTCGGCGCTGATCGGGCGTGGCTTTCCACGTTCGGTCAGACTCGGTCGGGCGTGGCGGTCCACGCTCGGTCGGGGTAAGTCGAACGGTGTCCAGGCTCTTGCTCGAGATAAACGTGAGTCATTATCTTTCTGCAATACCTATCATCGAGTCAGGGTATCCACCCGACCGAGCAAAATCACCGAGTCAGGCCGTACGCTCGACCGACCATCACTGCTAAGTCAAGGTATCAACCTGACCAAGCTATAATCCCAGGTATGGGGAAAAGCCAGGTTGGAAGATTAACAGCACGAATCGCCCGAGCGCCTGGCACTTAGCCAAATTTTTGAGTTGGCCTAAAAAATCAAACTAAGGAGACCAGGATGAACATCCCGAGTAATCGACAATAAGCGAGAGTTTGTCGCGGGGCGTAAACGCCGGCCTTCGCAGAATGAACTAAACGAGTTGAATAAATAACACTTAGCGGAAATTTCGCACGTCATAGATAGGGCACTGACCTCGTTAAGCGACATAGCCTAGACGGGCCGGGACGCCAGCCCGACCTAACCGCACCCCCGAGTCAGGATGCCGACCTAATCTCATGGTACCCTTGAGCTCGGACGTCAACTCAGTCGGACGTCTGATTGTGCAGATGTCTCTAGCATTAGACACTTAGCGAAAACTCCCTGCCCAACCTGAAGGAGTCTATCTCACGAGAATGATTTAAGCGTCCCAAGCGACCCATACTTAGCAAAATTTGGATGAATGATTCATAGCTCCGGCCTTCGGCAAATGGGGCAAGTGCATCAAACAAGCGACACTTAGCAAAAATCTCACGCGTCGCAAACAGCTAGACGAAACAAAGAAAAAGAAAAATCCACAGAAATGAGCTAAGGCCCGAGGCCATCACAAAATTGGGCCTTGGAGGCCGAGTCAGGAAATCAGGTATCATTACAAAATTTTAAAGAGCTTAAAGACTGAGCAAGAGCGGACAGAGCAACAGTTCGGGCAACGGAAGGTCGGGACCGCCAAACTAAGTAAATCTTGGAAAGTTAATCTAAGTGAAGGGAGGGAAGGCATCTTCAGGAATCGACGCCTTGATCCGCCTCAGCTTCACGGCGTTGGGGGGAAGGTCCTCGGGAAGATGGCCGGCCTCAGTCAGCTGCTGGATAGCACCCTTTACGCCGTATTTGATCATGCCACCAGTGCGCTCCGATACCGAGTTCAGGAAGGAGTCCGACCGAAGGTAGGCCACCCGAGCTGCTTCAATACGGGCGGACTCGCCCGACTTATAATCTTCTAACTCCTTCTTGAGTCGAGCAAGCTCGGCATCCTTCTCAGCAAGCTCGGCACCCTGCCCCTGGATGGTGGTCTCCCGAACAGCCAGCTGCGCCTCCTTGCCCACTAGCTGAGTTTCTAAACCCTGAAAGGCCTCTTGTTTGGCGGCCAGCTCTATCTCTTTGTTCTTCAGGGCGAGCTGAGTTTGATGATGAGCCGCATCTGACTCCTTCAATTTCCGTTGGAGCCCCTTAGCGTCTGTTGTCATCTTAGCCTGGTCAGCATGGGCTCGGGTATAACGGTTCTTGAGGACCTTATTTTCGCCCTCTAAATGAGCCACCCGATTAGTCAGATGCTCCACCTCCACCGCGGACTGAGCCAGCAGCCTTTGCTCTTCCTCCGCACGGACCTCCAGCTCGGATATGTGAGATCTCGGCGCGGTTATTTCCAATTGCAGCTGATCTTTGCCTTCATCACCCGAGGGAAAAGTGCACTGCGCCACCTGAGCCTCCAAATCTCTTACTTTTCTCTCGGCTGCCCGGCGCTCCCGGGTATTGTCAACCAGAGCCCGGCTAACCGCATGACTCAGCGCCCAGTGCTGCAAAGTGACATGAAGGTCGTGAGTATGAGCATAAACAGTCAAAGGAGGGGAAAGGGTACCTGAGTCATTCCCACAAAGAAGTGGTCGTCCAAGCTAACAGGGTCCATTGCAAAAGGCGCTGACCATCCTTCCTCCCAACCCGAGACCAACATACCGTGCAAGTTAAGTGGCTGAGGCTGGACGGTCGTAGTTAGAGTAACAGCCGATGGCACTTGAACGTCCACGGTTGACCTCGGAGGGGAACGCATGGACAGAAGCGCTTCTACGGCGTCAATGTTGGCGATGCCAGGCTGAGGGGCCTGGGGACGCGACGTGGTCCCCGAAGTTGAGGCATAGGATGGTCTTGTCGCGGAGGTAGGAGGTTGAACCACCGAGCGGGTGTGGTCTGGATCGAAACCCGAGGGTCAGGTTGGGGAACTGCGGGAACCAAAGCTGAGCTCGGGGCTGGGAGTTGAGGGCTGGCCATAGCTCGGTCAGGACGAGAAGGCATTGCGACCTGACCCTCCACGGTAGGTTCTGGAGATGAAGGTATATCCACGCGGTGAACCAGCCGGCGACGTTTTCGAGCCAAGCTAGAAGAAGCCGCCTGGTTCATTTCTTCTTCTTCTGCCTCTGCCGGAGCGGAGGTCCCCTCGCCAGTTGTCTGAGTTGTCACTCCCACCTCCTCGGGCGAGAGACTCTCTCCGAGGTAGCTTGCTGCAACTGCCGGCAGCTCGGGATCTGATGCAACACTTACTCGTGGTACCACCCGAGCGGCTGCTAGCTGGGCAGCCAAAGCCTCCATGGCTTCATCCTCTCGATCCAGTACCGCATCAATCCTAGCGCTATACATGACTTCGGCTGCACAAAAGAAAAAGTTTTAGTTAGCATTAACAAGCTTACCAAGCAAGTAGGAACGTACCTAGGGTGCCAGGTAGCTCCGTCGGGACTTAGCTCAACCAGAAGAGATACAGCATACCCTCAATCAGTAGCTTGCCCGCATGATACCGGGCTCCCTCGAGCTTGGAAAATGCAGACCGGTAGCTCGGTTCCGAGCGAAGATTCTTGGGAAGTTGAGGATGATCAGCCAGGTTCTCCACCCATGCGGTAGGCCAGTTCGGCCGGGGGATTGTTTGTATGTAGAAGAAGTGAGATTTCCAACCTTTATTGGAGGATGGAACCTTCTCTAGGAAGGCAGAGTTAATACGAGCTTGGAAATAAAAATTCCCGGGTTCTTACTTCTTAAGATAATAGAAGAAGTGGAACACCCGGGGTTCTAATGGAATTTTGTGGGCAGTAAAGATGATCACAGTGCCGCACAATATTCGGATCGAGTTGGGGGCTAATTGAGACAAGAAGATCTGGAAGTAACGACAGATCTCTCGAAACAAGGGATGCAAAGGAAAACGTAGACCGGCTAACAACTGATCGGAGAAGATGGTGAAATGACTCAAGGGGGGCTCGTGCGCCCGACCTCGACGGTCGGGCAGAGTTATGGGGTGGTCTTCGGGGATCAGGTAGTCTATGCGCAGGGTTTCTACCTGACCTAAGGTAAGGGAAGACCGGGTAGATAAGTACCATGGCTCGGGTGGTGCGGGCGAGGGTGCAGACGATGATGCCATCAAAACGAAATCAGAAGAGGCACGACAAAGGTTCAGCAGAGAGAGAGTACCTAAAAGTGATGTTCACCGGAGACACTGTTCGTCGGAATCGAGAAGGTCGGGCGGCGGAGGTCGGACAAGAGTTGGATAGAAAGCGAAGGTCAGGATAAAAGGAGGCGAAATGAGAGGACAAACCTATTTATACCGCGGGTAAAACCAGGAGGACCGTCCGATGAAGAAACAGAAAATGGCGGGGTAGACTCCTCGCCGTCCGATCTCCGCCATTTCCCAGACCTCGAAGCTTTACTCGCACGTCGCACAGGCCACGCCGGTGACATTTCGCTACTCGAGACATCCAATCGGGAAGCGACACGCGTCCTCGTATTAATGAGGATTTGATGGGGGATACGGCATTAAAAGGAAAGATTAACCGTACGAGGTGACGCGCGGGAAGACAAAAAAGAGGCAAGCCGACCGAGCAGGGAGTCTAGTCAGTCGGATTGAACTCCTCCTTCGACTAGACTTGAGAGGGAGGCTTGTGATCCGGGCGTGTGATTTTTAGAAGGATCGAGAGCTCGGTCGGGTTCGATTGTCGATTTGAACCAGTAGTGAATAGGCCAGGACAAAGGTCACCACAGGGTCGGGGCCCTCGGGGTCGGTCATCCGAGGTTGGGACCCTCGAGGTCGGTCATCCGAGGTCAGGACCCTCGGGGTCGGTCATCCGAGGTCGGGACCCTCAGGGTCGGTCATCCGAGGTCGGGACACTCGAGGTCGGTCATCCGAGGTCAGGACCCTCGGGGTCGGTCATCTGAGGTCAGGACCCTCGGGGTCGGTCATCCAAGGTCGGGACCCTCGGGGTCGGTCATCTGAGGTCAGGACCCTCGGGGTCAGTCATCCAAGGTCGGGACCCTCGGGGTCGATCATCCGAGGTCGGGACGCTCGAGGCCGGTCACCCGAGGTCGGCCCCTCAAAGTCTATTGTCCGAGGCTAGGTACTCGTGATCACACGGGGACGGCAGAACAACTACGAGCCTCTCCTATCGCGTGAGCCTTTCTTATCAAATATTCAGAAGATAATCCCCCCGGCATAATCATTACCTGGCAGAGCCGCCAATAGTTAAAGAGGGACAGAAGAGATATATTAGACAAGGTGTTAGGCAGCTATGAGTGTCAGGCGGCTATGGCAGTCTCACGGCATTAATGCGGCTGTCACTATCACCATCTGTCAACTAACCATCCTTTAATGAGATTTGCCAACCCTGACACAGCAGAGAGTTACCTCTCCCCTATATAAACCCCCCATATGGCTCTGTAGAAGGGATCGCTGTCATTTTGCAACCACGCTACTACTTTGTAATCCCCTTTTTTGGTCCGAGCCGAGCTTCTTGAGCCGGACCCCTGTTTGAGCCCATCCCCGACCTCCGGGTTCTAGCAGACCGGGTCACCTTGGTCAGACCGAGTCATCCGTGGAAAAACCGGTCCTCGCTTGTCGACAGGATCAATTAGTTTAAGCCAAATCAACCGAATCGATTAAATCAAATACCGAACTGATTAAATTTTTTCCCAAGCAACCAAACCGACTGAACTTCCCAAAAAGAACTGAACCGAAACATTGGTTAATTCAATTTTCGATCAAAATAATCGAATTTTCGGTTTGATTTAGTTTGGTTTCGATTTCGTTTGGTTTGGTTTCGATTTAGTTCGGTTCAACTCATAATATTGATTTGATTTAGTTCTAATTTAGTTCGGTTCAACTCATAATATCGATTTGGTTTAATTTCAATTTGATTTAGTTTCGGTTTCGGTTCGATTTTGGTTTGGTTCAACTCATAATCAATTTAATCCGTTTAACCGAATTTTGATTTTCAAAATCGAAATCAAACCGATTAAATCGATATACTGATATTTCAAAGAAAAAAAATTGAATTCCGAATTAACCGAACCGAAGTTCAGTCGGTTAATCTGGTTTAACTGAACTTTTACTCACCCCTAAGCCTACCATCTTAAGTACTAATTCCCTATTGTTTGTGGCAAATGGCGATTCTCTCACCCCAGCACCCCACTAACCCATTTCATGACTAACACAGAAGAGATAAATTATGAGGACTACTAACCTGGATGTTATGATTAATTTTCCACGTGCTAGTTACAATATCCGGGCCAGTAGCCTACTAGCTCCTGTGATTTATCTCTTTCGTGTTGACCTTAGAATAAGTTGGCAGGAGTATTGAAAGTGAGTGAATCACCTTTTTACCACCGAATGTTGTGGCTAATGATGTGGAAAGGACGAACACATTAACTTTATTCGATTTTGACCCTTAGACTTTAAAATGATAATACTGTATACACTAATCATCAGTCCATCTGATGAAGATATTATTCTTGCATTTTAGGCTGGATATAATTCACCTCACAATTACTTTGAAATTATTAGGTTGCATCTGACCAATTACTACAAGGAAGCTTAATACAAGAATCAGTTTGAGATTAAAAATCGATTACAAGAAAAATAATTAATGAAATATTTTTAACCTCGGACGATCAATCTGATCCCACAAAAATTTTTACTGACTACCAGGATAAATCGAAAAGTGCTCACGATGGATGATCCAAAAGCCCAACGTTCTAAAATTCACGTCTCATTTGAAAAAAAAATTCTATAAAATACATCATAACTAGAGATCAAATTATAAATACATGAGATAATAATTATCTTTCCATTGTACCATAACCCCGAAGGCACATAAATTGGTTACAATAGCTAACATGGAGCCTTGTCATGATCAGATCTTCCTCGAGTATTCTAGAGAAGAAAACTTGACTAACCAAGACAAAAATTAATGTTACAGAAGTTCCCATTACGACAGTGACAAACTGATCGACTAACTAGTCAATTTGGATCATCCCAGATAGGTAACCTATACCATAATCTATACTCTAGGAATACCCTTCAATAATTTGGATGATTGCAGAGCAAGTATAATTTGTTAATTCAAACAAATTAAGCAGCCAAGGAATGAACTTGGCCTGAAGTAAGATGTCAACTTTCAAACTTAATGCAACCTCTGCTTCTTATTTGTTTCTGCATGATTATCAAGTAAAACAAGGTCATCCTCATCATTGTCGTCTTCAACATCTTGAGGACTTTTTGAGTTATTTAGTTTTCTCTTCATCCCAGACACTTCTGTAGCTACTTTAATCCCTTCAGATTCTGTTGATCCCACTGCTACTTGGTGGTCGGTTGGTGTGCTCTGTCCGTTGCTTATAGCCCGATCTGTCCATCCTAACAGAACCATCCCGTCTGGCTCTTTCTCCTCATCAAAGTCATCCCTGCATAATTGGAAAACAGTAGTCCATGAGTAGCTACTGCAAAGCACAAATTATCCAAATTCTAGTAGAAGGGCAGGAGCAAAATGTAGTACAGCGAGAACATTGAGGTGACACACTAGAAATTTGAATTAACACAAAAAGGAACAAAGGTGAAGATAATTCTAAGCATGTAAAAGGAATACATCACTCTACAACAACTTAGAAGCACATGAGCAACAAGAGATGTAAAGCCTTCAACTAAGTCCCACTGCATGGGCCGACAAAGGTAAAATCATATTCAATTGGATCAACAGACTTTCTCATTTATGACTTGGCACTTGAAAAGCTAGAATGCCACACACTCCATTTGTCGAATTCGAAGACTGTCATATATTCTGACCCTTATGTCGTGCTCGTACTTGAAGATTTTATAGATCACACAGCACTACAGCAAGGAGTTCATTTCGGAGATAATATCATAATGCTCACCAGGATTACAAGCATTTGGCAGTTGTATTGTTTGTCGGAAGCTCTGATGCCGCTTATCACATGAAGTATGAATATTATGCTCACATTGACTTCTTGTAATGTCAACTACCTTTTAAAAAATCAATGTCTTCCATACAACAAAATTGATGGGGTATATATGGTAAATATTGCTTATACTTTGGCAAGTATTGGCTTGTTTGAATAGTGGGTATTGATCTAGTAAAAGGGACAGAATGCACAAGTTTGCAACAGACTGCTGATTGCAAATGATATATACGTGTGTGCCTACACACACACACACACACACACACATTTTCGATGATTTGACATGCAAGAAAATCAAGAAAAAGACATACTGTACTATAACATGGAATAATAAACAAACAGAAACCACCAATGTAATATAGTAGCAAAAACAAAAGAACTCTGGGGAGGCAGGAATAAGGGGAAGCATGCCAGGTAATAAGGGTAAGGCGTCAAGTAACAAAAGGGGACCTGTGTTTAATGTTTAAATGGCATTTTAACTCCTGCTGAAAATCCTCAACTGTGAGAATGGTGCCACTTGTAACTGGTGCAGGGAGATCTGCTAAGATCTGCAATAAAATGGTGGCACAATGAAATTGTAGACACTATGTTGAAAGACAAATAGTGTAAAAAATATGTGGCAGAAAACATGAAACAAATGACAACCTTATCAAGGTTTAAGGCATAGTTAGCAGCAACATCTTCCTCCAGATCATCACCCACCTCATAGATAAGGGTCGTACCTTGCATTACTATAGGGAGATTCATGCCCAATTTATTTTTTATTATTTTTTCAATGACATCTCTCAGCGTTGAGGTTCGAGTGTTGACCACAAGAAGCAAGGGTGTCTATATACAGTATCACAATGAACCCACGTAAGAAAACACAGAAACAACAAATATGAAATGTGCTAGTAACTAATGGATCAAAAGGTTCACCTCAGAACAGACATAACAAGATTTGTTGGCCTCATATGGCTCGACTGGCATCAGAAGCATCTTTCTAGATGGATGTTCGAGACAATAGGTCATCCTGAATGGTAAAGAAAACGTTATGATTTGAATGAGAATTATTATAGATTTCACAAAGAACAAAATTTTGAATGATATGTGAATGGCAAAATTTATAAAAACCAAGTTCTCAATGCACAAGGTTTCTGCTAAATAACTAATCACCTAGATTTTTTTTTTCTAAAGAAATTGAAGAAGAAAGAAATCTTATCATGAATCAGTTCTTTTAACACTCTCTTTTACACAGTGCATTGTTAATGATAAAATTACTAAGATGCATGTGGTGCTTAAAGTGCCATTTGTCAACAACTAAAACAAGAAGAGGTACAAAGCCTAAGGGAAAACCTAGTTCTTCAAGGGCCTAGTGATTTTTTATATCATTATTTTGAAATAGAAAAACCATGAGTCTCAATATGTAGTCACCAGGAACTTAGAATTTGAGTCCCTGGAAAAGGTTGATGAAGATGTGCTTTGCAGGTAAAAGAAAGTTATGTTGGAAAAGGCTCATTGAAACATACCTACAATTCTGAAAATCAGCTTGAAGCACCTTGATTGCTTCAATCACTATCAATCCAGCAATAATAGCATTAGTTGTTGCAACAGCATGCACGATGTTGCCAGCAATTCCCTTAGCATCAAAAAGGCTATGTAAAGGAATCCCAAAGGAAGACGCCCTAATATTAGCAGCAGCAGTAACAAATTCTACAGCCAATTGATCATCTTTGTCAAAAGTAAGGTTCCCAATGTCCTGAAAATCAACAGATAAAACTTTAGTATGAAAATTAGAAAAATACAACTCAAGATAACATATTGACAAGAAAAAAGAAAAGCACCTTCTCTCGCTTCTCAAGAAATAATTGTAATGCTTTCAAGAAAACTCTTGAATTTTCAGCAACATTCCAAACCTCCTGTGGATTACTCAGACCAAGAAATGGCATAACAGATAATGATAAATCATCAGTCGAGCAGTTACTTTCAAGGATACCATTATGTAGGATGTCTTTTTCAGGCAACACGTCTCTAAGAAAGGTTGGTTTAGGCTGGCTTCTATTCTTCCATGTTTCTTCATTAGCCAAAGCAGCTTGAATGTTATATCCAAAAACATAGTCATAGATCTTTCTGCTGTACTTCTCAGGATCCTCATCTGAGCCTCGCTCAATTATATTGTCGGTAGGTTTCACCGAATCAGAAGCATCGTTACTAGGTACAAAGAGATCATTCTCCTGATTTTTATCACCAAACAATTTTGTGAAAAGCAAGTCCTTTGCCCAAACTACACAATGAACAAACTGTAGCAAATAAAACAAACCAATAGAAGGCATAAGTCATTGGCCATGAAATAAGAAAACGAAACAAGAAAAGACAAGTTGGATCTGTCATCAAACAAAATTTATATGCATAAAATGTTGAAGAACTGAAAATCGTAAAAGCAAATAAATTAATGATACTTATTAAGAAGGCATTCTTTAAAAGTTGTGAGATTAAACTCCATGTAATATTTAGAGATTTTAATTTTTAAATAACTCTTAGTTACACTGAATACGAATTTTGTTGATCTCTCTTTCCTCCTTGTGCATTCAACTCTAAGTGATTCATATTTGAACATATACATACCATTTTAACACATTTCCTTTTATTTCATCATCGTTGAAGTTGCACTTAAATGCTCCTAGTCAATAGAATTTTACTTAAGAAAAAAATTATAGCAAGCACAAATATCCATCTTAACATTGTTGTGTATGCAATACCAACATTGGATACAGAGGAAAGAGGGGAAAAGGGTGAAACAAAAGTGAGAGAAAACCTTATTAGAAATGGTAAAGGGAAATTTTGCTTCCTACATTCAAACAGAAAGTTATTGCCATTATATAAATGCAAACGGCGTCTGGTCCAATAAATTTGAATAACTGCCCATTTAAACTGAAAGAATAAGTTGTTTTTAAAGGATCCATCTAGATATTTATGGTATAACAAGCCAGATCTATTCTAACGCCATCATGCATTATGATCAAGCTGGATTAGATGTACATTGTGAACTAATCACGAGAGAAAGCAGCACAACAGATAAGAATAATAGCATCACAGAAGAATAAGCAAAGAGATAGCAAATGACAAGTTAGAAGTCATGATACCAAGTTGAGTTGTAAATGGATGACCATCTATGCCAAAAGCCTAAGTTGTTTCAACGGACCCAATTTCTAATGGATTCTTGTAGCAAGATTGCGCATGCCTAACTTATTCAAAGAGATCTTTAATGTGGTATTCAAGGTAGCTAGGATCGCGTGTTACCTCGTGGGATCGCACGATTCAACGAACCCACTCCTTGCCGGCGATCCCGATCCCATCTCCAGCTCGCAATCGGCGCCGCGCGGTGAGATCGCCGGGCAAGACCGTGGGATCGTGGGATCGTGGCGATTCCAGCGATTCGGGCGATCACAGTAACTCCGGTCGCAGCCGCCAGCCTGTCAAGAGCAGGACCCTAAATTTCGGACGACTCGTCTCCGCGAACCCTAAATTTCGCAACTTCTCTCGCCCTCTCCCGTTGCCGCCGCAAGTTTCGCCGCCGCCAGCCTGTCGCGAGCCTATCGCCACTGCAAGCAGTCCCGCCAGTCATCGCCGCTGCCGCTGCGTCGCTCGCTCGCTTCCGCACTACCGCTGCTCTACCTCTGCACTTTTGTTGCTCCGTTGCGTGGCTGCGTGCCTGCGTCTGCGAGCCTCACAGATTTTCAATGTTTTTTTATACTCGATTTTAATTTTTTTTTCTTTTTTCCCCTCTGTTTTTTCTTCCCTCCGCGTGCGTCTCTGTCTGTTTAATTAAAAAAATATTGAAAACCTCGCAAAGCAAGAATTACTTGAAATAATTCTTGCTCTGCGAGCCTCACGGGTTTTCATTTGAAATAATTCTTTTCACGTTGTGTTTTTTTCTTCTTCTTTTTTCCTCTGTGTGCGTCTCTGTTTGTTTAGTTTTTCTCTGTTTTTTTCCCAAGCGAACCAGTTGGGTCGGACTGACCCATTGAAGATGCTGATCACGAGTTGGGTCTGATTATGAGTTAAAATTTTCTGTTTTTTCCCCTTATTTATGTCATATTATATGAAATATATGTGTGTGTTAGTTCTAGTAGGATCTTACGATCCGTGTTACGATTTCACGTTTTACGATTTTACATCCCACGTCCGATCCCAGGTAAGATCTCGATCTTAGCTACCTTGGTGGTATTAGCTTTAAAAAAGATACCATTGCATGAAAAGCACAAGGCAAACTGTGCAAAGCCAAAAATTAAAGAGAAAGATATTGCATGTCAAAGAAAATGCTGAGATAACACTTGGTGATCATGCTAATCACCAAAAAGTATTAGAAAAAAATAATAAATGTTTATGATGATAGTGATAGCCATTTACATAAACATGCACGCGCGCACACCAAAAATGAAAAGGAGAGAGGGTGAAAGCTTTAACCTTTGATGGTGTGCTGGTGATTGTGCAAACAGGATAGGTTTTTCGGGTCGGTTTTGGTTCACACTCATAGCATTCAGTTCTACCCTTAATATGGACAGTAACCTGAAGATCATGGAAAATATATACACATGTATCAAACGAAGTGGTGAAGATTAAGAGACAAGCTCATCTTAAACAATGCAATTTGTATCGATGATTTCCAAGTAGAATAATAATAGTAAATTACATCTGCACCTTCAATCAAAAATAGAATGAAGGGTTACAATAAATGCAAAAAGATAAAGTTAAAAAGTGTCAAAGTGATTGGCTATCTGCATATTTATATCCATAGTGAAAAAAAAAAGAAATTTTCCGGAATCAAGCTTTTCAAAGGTAGATTAGGTAGGTTGGTGAAGTGAGGAAAAAACAAACAAAAAATTTTTATTTTGTGAAGTGGTAGTCAAGGTTGTTCACTCACATAAATTATGCATAAACATTTAGTATCAAAACTTTCTGAAAATATACATGCAAAAGACAAGCAGGCATGATGAAACAAGATAATTTGTTCTCAAATTATAATAATTGACTTGGCCAAATTCAGAAACATCCAAAATAGCCATGCCATTGAAAATAAAGAATAAAAATGGAAGTGAAACAAATCCTAGGAATAAAGAACATTTTTTGTGCTAATGATGGCTACATGTTACTAGAGTAATAAGAGTTCATTGAGCCATGCATCTCAAAACAGTAGGGCCTAATACATTAAAGGTCCAAGAGATATGTTAAAATGATGAGGCCGTAGAGAAGACAGCATCATCTAAATGTTATGTTAGAGAAATTAAGAGATAGCATTTGCTCAAAACTCAGAGTTGATATGATCTAGGTGCCTGCTAAAACATTTAATCTTGAACAACATGTAGCCACATAAATGTTATGCAGTACATGTAACCACATACATAGTCCAATTTCCAGTAATGAATAAGGATAGTGTGAAGTTGAGGTCTGTGGAAACTGATTTTGTAACACCCTTCAAAAGTTATCTTTTTATTTAGTTTTCAGTGCAATTCCCAATACTATATAGCAAGTCTGTGCTGAAAGGTTCCTTGTCTATTAAATATTAATATCTTTTACAGTTAGTACGCTAAACCAACAACCAAGTAAAGCAAGCATGAGACATTAGGTCCTGCAAATAGTTTATAATAATCTTCAAATAGAGAATATATTAGGAAAAGTAAATTCTATAATTATACACCAAAACTCTAAATGAACAATTGCCAACAGACATTAAGTCTACCTGTCCCAAAAAGCCTGTTGTTCCACTTTCAACCAATGGGACTTCAGCAGCAAGGCAAAGACGGTTAACATGTCGTCTAGCATCCAGGTTATCCAGACCATTCAATACAACATTAAATTGCTTAAAAAATTCTACATTGAAGTCAGGATCCTTAACATTTGCATGGTAAGGTGTTATCTTTATTTGAGGTACAAATTTCAAGACCGCATCTCGAGCAACCTGATATAAACAAAAATATTCTCGAAGGATTCAAAATCACAAGTAATGAAAGCATCAGTATTAGATTCAAAAGAACAGTTCACATACTTTGGCCTTCGACTGACCTACATGACTTTGTCGAAATAAGAATTGTCTATTCAAGTTACTGACTTCTATAGTGTCCATGTCAATCTGTGGAAACCAAACAAAAATAAGATGCACAATAATAGCTAATATAAGAATATATAGCAGGAAGAAATATTATAAGATTGCAACTCCAAAGAAATGAAAAATTGATTAGATACTTAAAAGTTCTAAACAATATCACAAATACTATAATACTTTTTGTAAGATAGCTACCTAGGGAAAAAGATGAAAATAGGTATTTGGAATGATCGAAGTCAATTGACATAGTGTAAATCCATGATCGAAGCTAGGATCATGTTTTATGATGTTTAAGCAGAAACTTAAACTTGACTGAGGCAACAAAGAAAGGTCGGCAAATGGGATCGTATGCCTCAGTTGGCTACCTCATTTTGAGGTTGTGAGCCTCCATTGGGTCTCACGTAGAAGCAAACAGACCCTATCCATATCAATTTTTGATTGCATTATCTCCAACAATTAACCCCAAGTCTCTTATATTTTCCTTTCAAAAAAGATTTCAAATGATCATATCATTCTATTTCATTGAAGAAGGGGTCTCAAGCAATACATACAACAGAACAAGGAGTTTCAAAAACATAGCTACAGAAAGACCCTACTGAGCACCATCTCCAGAAAGTGCTAATTGAATGCATAATAGAAATAGGTAAGATGGCAGCTGGCATCTTGTGGAGAACCTTGAAAGCACCTTGTGTAGAACATGAACCCTCCAAAGAAACAGTACCTCCCTCCACTTCCAAAGAAACAAAACCACATCCAGCGACCCTTCAAGGAAGACACCTTATCATATTGAAACTGTGCGGAATTCATATTTAGAATGTTGTTCCTTTTCACTTGATACCTTATCATATTGTGTGAAACCTCATGGGAATTAAATGACTCAGCCAAATCAATGAGTAAATTCTCAAGAACATAGCAAGTTCAACAAGTTGGATAAGAAAAGAAAACAATTTGCGCATGGTAGTAATTACTTCAGTATAAAACATTGTTATTCTCCTCTACTTATTCTGAACATGCGCCTAACAATAACAGCCCTTTCATTATATGTAAATTTTGTCAAAAAATCTCGTTGTAGAAGATCAATGTTTAGCACCCTAAATTCTAGCCTCCAGAAAAAAAGCATCATCATAATGTAAAACAAACTGATGAAACGAGTATTACCTATTTAACAACACTAGCCTGAAACACAAAAAGATTTGTAGACAATATTACCTTTTGCTAAACCCTAATATTTCGCAACCTCAATAACGCATCACATGCAACAATCTCCAAGTGAAATTCGAAGTTAAAAAAAAAACTAAGCTCAAGGCTGGTTGCTTACGATGTGAACATCTTGAAGTCCAGAAAGCGCGAGGGTTTTCAGCAATTCGCAACCAATGCCACCAGCGCCTACCATCAGCACCTTTGCACGCTGCAACCATGAAAATAACTCCTCTTAAAATCTGCTTATCTATCAGAATCAGCTATACCAAATAAAGAAAAAAAGAAGAAGAAAGAAATCACAGCAATTGAAGTAAAATAGACTACGAAGGGCACCTTAATCGCCTCCGCCTTCGAATCCGAATCCATGGGAACAGGAAGCGAAGAGCAAAAGCAGCAAGAGAAAGGAAATATTGTCGAATTTCAGAATTTGGGAAGTAAGGACGCTGCTCGCCACGGAGAGGAACTGGAATCCGATGACTCACTGAAAAAATTATTAAAACAGAGAGAGAGGAGAGGGAGAAGGGTTTCTCTTATTTTAAAGAAATCATCGTTATCATGATCGTGGCCGTTGATCGCAGAACAAACGGTGATAATATAGGGGTATTTAAGAAAATAACATAGCCAGATTCTTCCGCCTCCATTTCCGCCGCCGTACGCCGGCGGTTGGAAGAGTTCCCCTCGGTGCGGTGAAAGAGGCGAGAGAGGAAAACGATGGTCGGTGGCAGGCCGAGTGACGGCGACGGCGACGGCGACGTCGATGACCTGACTCGGTTGCAGGTGAAGGAGACGGAATCCGGTACAAACTGATCATCATGGTTTTCAATTGACCAGGTTTGCCCTTGGGCGATTGACCTTCCAGGAATCTTCACTACCTTAACCCTCTGTTTGGATGGATGGTGACTGGAAGTTCATTAATGCAAAAGAAAAAACAAGTGGAGAAAAGAAAACTTCCTTTCATTCTAAATCATATTATAAGAACATAAATTATTTGAAGGGAACATTTTCATAAACTCCCCAATTTGAAACTCATCTTTTTATGTAATCTCCATTTGAAAATTTTTTTACATACAATCCCTGATGGGATTGACAAGACAGTTTTATGAGTATTATTGAAAGAAAATTGAGTATAAAAGTTAGAAATTTGAGTACGTAAGATTATATCCACCACATCAAGAAACTGTATATTCAAATTTCCTAAATTAGTAATCAATCTCAAATCATTAATACTTAAATCTTTACAATATATACTCAGTTTTCACTCTTTTATACTTAATCCATCAGGGAATGAATGCAAAAAATTTATCAAATAAGGAGTACATGCAAAAATCAATTTGGAATTGAAGAGTTTTCTATAATTTATCGGTAAAGTTGCTTTAAATCCCTAATGGAGAGTCAAACTTTGCATTCACTCCCCACACAAGTTTTTATTTATTTTTGCTCCATAATGGAACTGAGTATAAAAGGGTAAAAATTGAGTATACATCAGTGAAAACTGAGTATAAAAGAGTGAAACTTGAGTATAAAAGAGTGAAAATTGAGTACAGGGTTATTGATGTGGTGGATGCAAACTGTCATACTCAGTTTTCTAACTTTTATACTCAATTTTCTTCAAATAATACTCACCAAACATCACATCAGGGACTGTATGCAAAGAAATATTTGGATAGGAATTGCATGTAAAGTTGACTTGGTAAGTGGGGAGTTTAGGAAAATTTACCCATAATTTATCGTTATTTTATTTTTGACGATAAAAGAGGATAAAAATCCTCATCACTTCCTTCTCAAATAAAAATTACTTTTTTATTATTTATATTTTTCTATCCTCCTTACAAACAGACCATAAAATGATGTCCAACGAGTTTCTGGTTCCATTAACGTTCCTTTTTGGGGCTCCGCCATCGTACAATCGCGAAGTGATCTCAATTATTTAAGTTGGATTTACTGTAAGTTTCATTTTGATCCTATTTATTTATTATAAAAGTCGTTTTAATATTTTTATTTTTAACTAATAAATATATCATATAAACTAAGAATTAGGTGGAAAAAAGAGTGAGAGAGAAGGGGTGAGGTAGTAGGTAATCTAACATTTTTGCATATTTTATATTATTTTTTAATTGATTTTGTCTGAAATGGAGGGATGGATCAACTCCCGATGAATCATCTTCTATGACTTGATCATTTCAGTTGGTCTTGGATCCGTCTCCTTCAATCAGGTCGACTTCATGGCTAATCAGATGTGCTTATCGAGTGGAGAAGAGATAGAACAAATTCTAATGAGCCAATTCCTTCCCTACCTCACCGAACACTCTGCTTCTTGACTGAAAGACCACTTCCTGCCAATATTGTTATCTAAGGACATCCGTAACCGTTTAACTCCTTTAACGTTATAACACCTACCACCTCATCAAAAAGTATGGGATCCACATGCCACATACACATTAACATTGATATCTTTATTCTCTCACATTCATTTAACATTCAACCCCTATTATTTGTGGAGTCCACATGCCACATACACATTCTCTCACATATACATTTTTTCCACATATTAATTCTCTCACATATTCAATCTCATACATACATATTTTTTATTTTCAACTATATTTATCAATTTAAATAATTATTATTTAATTATAATTAATTAACATGTTAATTAATTTGATTAATTGTATGCAGGCAGCCAAATTGAAATTAATTTGGCTGCCTGCATGCCTGATTGGTCTGCCATCAGGCAGACCGATCAGGCAGGAGCCTGATCGGTCAGGCTCTTGCTTATTCGGTCTGGTGACCGATCAGGAAGGAGCCTGATCGGTCACCAGACCGATCAGGATGTCATGTCATACGTGATGAACGCGTTTAAACATCTGAACGCGTTCATCCACGTCAGCATATTAACGCGCTTCCACAATGATTTTAACGGGGACGACTCGTTAATCGAGCGTTATAACGCTCGATTAACGAGCCGTTGCAAATACCCTAATAAAGGAAAGAGGGTGAACAAGATTTCCTAATAGACTCCCCTTTGTAATCGGCGTGTCTCGTACTTTAATTGATGCCATTTTAATGGCTGGTGACGCTATCTAACGTGCATTCTTCTGTAACATATATCTTTTCTATAATTGTCGCCTGTTTTGATGCTTTCACGCAGCTCCCATACTCGGATGGACAAGATAACATAGATATAGTATTCGTGGTGGCAAAAAAGGTGAATCGATCGTCTCAGCGCTCACGCCAACACGTCCCAGGGCTAATATGGACGAGATAAATCACGGGGGCTACTAGCCCGGATTCTGTGGTTAGTGCGTGGGGAGGGATAGATATAGTATTCGGGATGCTATAGTTGTTGGTGTAGTTAGCACTAATAATCAAATTCAAAATTTAATATATGATAAAAGGTTACAGTTAAATTATGTGTTGTTTAATGTTTGGACTAAATATACAAACTAAAGGATTTGATAGAGCTAGAGGATCAGACACTAGGTAGAAGTCAATTTAGGTCAAGAGAATCAAATAACTGGCAGGAAACCCAGATACGTCAAAGAGGACCAGATATCAGACAAGAAGTCCAATTAGGTTAGCATGACTAAACAACTGGTTGAAGTCCAGATAAGACATCTGACAGGAAGACCTGATGGGTTAGGAGATCAGATGTCTAATAATTCTGCAAATGGTAAGTTAGGTAAGTAACTGGAGGAGAGAGATCTAATGAAGATGAGTCCCAGTGGGATTGAAGGCGTTGATACAACTTAGATCAAACTTGAAAATCTAAGTTGAGACAAAGACTAAATCCTATCTTATTAAGACAGAATCTAATTCATAATTTTTACATTTGTGTTAACTTTGTTTTGCAGGTAATTTTGATTATTTGGACTAACATGTTTTGCAAGAGCTTGAAGTGAAAAATCAAGTTCAGATAAACAGTACTTCAGACACCTTAAGTAAAGGAGGGCATCCTAAGTAAAGCATTGGGGGCGGAGGGGCACCTCGGATGACTGGAAGTGCCCTATGATGGATAAGATGCGAGGAAAAAAAATCAGCATGGAAAGTGCCTCGGGTTATTGGAGGTGTCTCATGTCAAAGCATTGGAAGCGCCCTAGATCAGTGAGGGCGCCTCCAAAAGGATAAGTGTTAAAATTCTCTAATCAGAGCAGCATACATGGAGGCGCCACGGATGAACTGAGATGCCCCTAATGCACTATAAAAGGAGGATTCGGCCACAACACTGATCATCCATTCTTCTAAAAGCTCCAACTCGATTCTAAAGCACTGTCTCCTTGCAATTGTTGTGTTGTGATCTTACTATTCCAAATCTACGTTCAAGCAAGCTTCTAGGGCAAGAACTAAAACTACATCCAGCTACAAGTGTTGGTAACAATTTAAATTAATTATTATTGTTCGTGCATAAGAAAGTGTAGGTTGTTACACTTTCTTCGTCTGTGTATTCCTGTATCTGACCTCTCTACTTGAAGGTTCTTCAAGAGAGAATTTAGTGAATTGGCCAAGCGAAATAGTACAGGGGATCGTGAGCTTTGAAATAGTAGTCGCGAGGCTTCGAACCAAATAAACAGAAAAGTGTTCTTACTTTCTGTTGTGTTATTCTTATTTTGTTTTATGTCGTATACTTTTTTTTTGAAAAGATTTAAAAATTAAAAAGAAAAGATTTACAAACGAGATTCACTCCCCCCCCCTCCTCTCGTTCGTTTTGATCTTACAATAGTGTTCGGGACCATCAGCTACTCAAGCTCATGAACTTAGTCACTCGGAAGCATCACCCACTCGGGATAGGGAGCTTGAGCATTAGGGAATGCTATAGTGCTCGGGAGCATCAACCTACTAGGTCTTGGGCACTGGGAAGCGTCACCCCACTCCCACTTGAGATTCTATAGTATTGGGATTTTACTGTGCTTCGGTGCTATGGTATCCGGGATGCTTTAGTGCTCGGGATCATCCCCACTCAAACTTGGGTACTTGAGAGTGTCATCCACTCGGGCTCGGGAGCCACCTATTCAGACTCGAGCTTCACCCACTTGGGCTTAATACCCATGATATTTTGGAATCAAGTTAATTAGGATTTGTGTTGACTGAGTCTAACTTTGTTCTACGTAGATTCTATATTAATCAAGTTGAGGAATCTCATACATGGACTCTATGTTGACTTAGTCAAGGGATCTCCTACATGAACTCTATGTTGACCTAGTTAAGGGTCTGCACTTGGACTCTTACTTACCTCCACATTACAAGCATCCCCTTAAGTCTAGTCAAAAAAGGAAATAATTCGACTAACTAGACTATTGTCTAGTCAATGACTCCGAGGTTCTTGACACCATGATTCATGTGGATGAAATCCGGAGAGCGGAGGAGCAAAGCAAGAGGAACTAGCTAACGGTCGAGATAGAGTACCTCAAGATATAGTTGGAAAGAAGAACTATAATTCATATTCAAAAAATGGAAAAATACGATTGAACCTAGTGGGTCGGTGGGTAGCGAGACGACGGGTCGAACAAGCTCAGAGTGGGGACCACATAGGCGCATCCTGCTGACTTGAAACAGGTCGAATAGCGACCATATCATGAGGATCACTAACTGAGCTTCGAGTTGCTCCACTTGGGCTCGATCTACCTCAATTGTATGACACCCACAATTTGACTGCAAGCCACTCAGTTTTGAGCACTTGGGCTCAAGATCAAGAAGTTTGATACCAACAACCCCTCAGGCTTGGGTGGTCATTTGACTCGTAGCCCACTCAGGCTAGGGATCGAGTGATCGTTTGGTGCCCCCAACCTACATAGATGCTGAAGTATCATGAATAATTGTTGGATTGATGATATTACCTAATGATAGCTCAATCGAGTCGGGAAAGATGACAATGATGACCCCTTACAATGAGGGTATAACTGAAGCGACTCCATATGAGATAGAGAAAAATTTAAAGCTACTTTATCTCGGACATAGGAATTTGCTAAAGACTTGTGGTCTTCTTTTGCACGGTCTCTTCTGCAAGTAAAAATTTTGTACCCTTTTTTGAACTTCTTATATTTTCATGGATCCATAATTAAGTTGGAAAGACAAAATTAACCTGTTGGAAATGGCAACTCTACTTTGTTTGGGTGCATAGGAGATAGCAAGCAGTGATTATATCCTTGATAGAGGAAGCTAATAAAAAAATTAGCAAGTCAGTTAGATTGAAGGGATTAGTTATTGTTAGTGGAAACCGTGAAGAAATCATGACTTGTATCAAGAATAAGATAGGTACTTTACCCTAGGCAAAGGATATAGCAAATGATGTGTAAAATACTTGAAACTTATGGGGGGGGGGGGTTGAGTGTAAAAATACCAAAGAAAAGGTCTTTACTTGGATACATGGAAGATTAGGGGCTTTTCTGCAAAATGGATTTCCTTTTTAATACTTTCTTTCCCTCTCCTTCTCGCCAGATCCGTCGTTTGGATCACGAAGCTAGGCAACGCGACTCCAGCCTTCTTCTCCTTCATATTCTCCTTTCTTCTTATCTTCTTCCGGTGAGGCTGTGGTCGCTAGGGAGCGATGGAGCACTGGCTTAGAGCGTTGATCTTCTCCACGCTGGGATCTGCGGAGCGGGGGATTTGGGAGTAGGGCTCGCACGATCCTCGCAGCCACGCCGGAGTTGGAGGACGGGTTTGCGTACCCCCAACTAAGTCTCGATCAGCTGTCATCTGCTAGGCACGGAGATCTTGTCTTGGTTGCGATCCTTGGAGGGATTGGAGTGGCGGATCGATCACCTGCGGCAGCGAGCACGCACCCAAATCAGATTTGGCACAAGATCTCAGGTAAGGGTTGAATCTGAGGTGTTGCGTGGGTTGTTTCATATGCATAGATTTGTAAGGATGACTGGTTGTTCTAATTGGATTTCAATTTCTTCACTTGTTCTGAATTCATTGAGAGCAATTGGGTTTCTGTTAGGGATCTTTGCTTCGGTAGAGTTCATGTTTTTGTAGATTTTTGATCGGTTTGCGTAGATCTATTTGATTCGTATAGTATGATTTGATCTCGGTTTTCCTCTGGATTGGCCGTGAGTTGTGTTCTTCGAGCTATCTTTGATGTAGTTGGATGGCATAGGTTATTTGGATGCTTATGATCTGTGGTTTTATATTGGTTGTTGGTCCTGTTGTTAGGAGTTTTTGTTGGATCGCTGTGCTTGTTGGAGATTTCGTGTGGGATTTGATCTGCATTTCTTGTATCTATCGTGGCTTACACTTTCCCCAGTTTAGGGTTTAACTTCTGATTTGATCTTGGATGATTTTAGTTTATGTTCATGCTCTGTGATGATAGGATTCGTTTTATTTTGAGTTTGTTGTTTAGGGAGTATGATCAGTGGGTGGTTGTAGATGCAGGTTGTTTTGGGTTATAGCTTCGTGAGCTATCATTTGGGTATTGATCTTGTGTTGTGAGGACTACGGCTGTGAGTTTTTGATTCGATCTTGGTGTTAGCAGAAGTTTGATCTGTTGTTTTCCTATGTTTGCTGTGAGGATCAGTTTCGAGTATTGATCTCCACTTTGATCAGATTTGTTTATTACTGTATGATTTTGTGAGCTCAGACCTAATGGGGTTGTGTTAGCTAGTCGGTAATTGTGTGAATAGTTAAATAATTAAGCTTTTGTGATACAGGATTTTGACTTGGATATTTCGGTTGCATATTTTGGACGGGAGGTTCGCTTTGCGTACGAGCATCTATTCGGAGGCGGGTACTTCAGACTTATTTATTTTAGATATTGTCACAGATTTTATGCATAGTTAGTTATAGATAGCAGTAGAGTTTTGTTTACTTCCTGCTTCTATATATTTACACTTGATATTAGCTGTATGTTTAGACAATAGATTTGTTTCTGTACTGCTTCGAGGTTGGACCTCTTTACTCTTTATTGTTGCATGTGATGTATATTGTGATTAGAGATAGGATACCTTATACCCATACTAGGGCTAGGATATGGTGCATACCGGTTAGTTGGACCTCTGCATATCATGTTGATGATTGGTAGACTAGATAGGTAGGTGTGGTATATGATATTGCCATGCATCATTCTTGCATGTGCATGGGCTGGCAGCATAGAGCTCCCAGTCATGTGGTTGAGAGACGTCATTTGTTACGACGGTCATGATCTGCCCACATTGCCATACGCGAGTAGTGGCTATCGGAGGGTGCGCACAGTTGCCCTGTCGAGACTCTGCACGGTCACTCTTGGGCAGTGATTCCGGTGCATCGTAGCAGTCAGGGACCCCTCCGGGTGTGAGCAGTAGTTTTGTTGTATCTCCGCTTGATCACCCATAGGTAGTGTTGTTGTAGCATGGTAGCAGGCACTAATGATACGCGGTGATCATGATCTGTACACATTGTTACTAGCGAGTAGTAACTATTGGAGGATGCATATAGTTGCCCTGTCGAGACTCTGCACGGTCACTCTTGAGCAGCGAGTCCGGTGCATCGTAGCAGTCAGGGACCCCTCCTGGTGTGTGCAGTTGTTCTGTCGTGTCTCCGCCCGGTCACTCATGGGTAGTGATGCTGGAGCGTGATAATAGGCAGAGATGGTATAGAGAGCAGTTGGCTCCTCCTTTCTGGTTTTGAGTACATGTCATGATGGGTTGTGTGACCCGCGAGCAATTAGCTCCCCCTTTGTTGGCGTACGGGTACATGTCATGATGGGTTGTGTGACCCGCGAGCAGTTGGCTCCTCTCGTGCCTAATTTTGGGGTTAGGATTGTTGGAGCAGTTGGCTCCCTGACATCCTGTCCACTCAGCCACCCAATGTAGGGGTAGCTAGAGTGCGTACAGATATCATGTGCACATGATGCATCATTGCATGATTGTTATTGTTTGCATCATTACGTTTGCATGATATGTGCTATATCTGGTTACAATATATGTGCTATATCTGGTTACAATATATGTGGTTGATCTGCACCTTCAGGAAGTATGTGTATATAGGGTCTGGTGACCTTATCGTGCTCATGTGATATCTGGACCTTTACATCTTCAGGTTTGTATGGCTCTGATATGTATCTTTTGTTCAATATTTATAGATTCAGCATTTTCTATTGTTATTACTGTTAGTATTGCCAGTTTGCCTCTTACTGCTAGTATAGCTTACTATGCATACCAGATATATGTATTCACTGAGTTTTCGGACTCACACCGTTAGCCTTATTTTTCATTTCAGGTTGATCGTCTGGAGTGCCCAGTAGCCTGTCCCAGTCCTTCTGTTTCGGAGTGACTCGTGTTTTGGTTTGAGTTGTATTTGTGGTCATACAGTATTTTCATTTGCTTTCGTTGTTTTAATTTCTGTTGTGTTGTTTAGTACGGCGATATAGTTGTACTTTTGTGTGCCCTGGAGGTCTTTGTTTCAGTTTGTTTTGTCGTAAGTCGTACCGGTACGCAGTTTTTGTCGTCGTCTTCGTTTGCTTTACATTCAGTGGCTTGCTCCAGCCCTATAGGCTGCGGTACCGACGGGCTGAGAGAGTCGTAAAGGTTAGTTTTTTGGATTGTCCGCCGGGTCGAGGGAGAAGCAGTCCGGTCAGTATCGGACGGGCAGCTCCTCGGGGCGTGACATGATGGCTCTGTCCCTAACAGAGGAGCTTGATTGTTGGCGACTCTGTCTCTCAAAGAGAAAAGTTAGTTGTAGGCGACTCTATCTCTGATAGACGAATATTTTTATAGGCGACTCTTTCCTTGATTGAAGAGTGATTTTTGTAGGCGACTCTGTCACAGAGAAAAGTTTTTGTTGTAGACGACTCTGTCTCTGAAGGAAAAAATTTAGTTGTAGGCGACTTTATCCTTGACAGATGAATATGTTTATAGGTGACTCTTTCCCTTATTGAAGAGTGGTTTTTTTGTAGGCGACTTTGTTACTGATAGATGCAAGTTTTTGTTATAGGAGTGCTTTTGTTATAGATGACTCTGTCCTTGACATAGCAGAGTTTTTGTTGATAGTGGAGTGTTTTGTTGTAGGCGATTCTGCCCCTGACAAAAAATAGTTTTTGTAGGCGACTCTGTTCGACTTTTATTGTAGGCGATTCTGTTCTTAATAGAGGAGTGTTTTTGTAGGCAACTCTATCCTTGACAGAGGAGTGTTTTCGTTGTAGGTGATTCTACCCCCAACAAAGGAGAACTTTTTAGGTGACTCTATCCCCGACAGAAAAATGTTTACTGTAGATGACTCTATTCCTGACAGAAGAATGTTTACCGTAGGCAACTCTATCCTTGATAGAGGAGAATTTTTGTTGTAGACGTCTTTGTTCATGATAGAGGAGAGTTTTTGTAGGGGAATATATCTTTGATAGAAGAATATTTTCGTTGTAGGTGTCTCTGTCAAAGTCTCTAACAGAAGAGTAATTCGATGGACGCCTCTATCCTTGACCAAGAGAATTATCGATAGTCGACTTTGTCCTTGATAAGACAAATTCGATTTGGAGGTGATGTCGAAAGAGCTTTATATGATGGACTAACAACCCCTGAGGCTATGGTGCCGCAGAAGAGCGACTAGTTGTCATCTAGGAATCTACGGTTTAATTCTCAGCTACAGCGTATTTTGTAGAAATTTTTCCTCCAAATGGGGCGCGAATTTTGGGATGCTGGGCTTTTGGACCATCTGCCGCGAGTACTTCTCGATTTATCCTGGCAGCTGATGGAAAACTTCTGTGGGACCGAATCAATCATTCGAGGTTAGAAAAATTTCGTTAATCGATCTACATGATGGACTAACAATTTTCATGAGAGGAATACTTCCACAAGATAGTAATCTTTGATAGTAGAATTTAATAAACGATGAATTTTTTTCTCCCTTTTGCTTTTACTCTTTTTTTAAAATCCAGTTTTTTATTATGAAATTTATTTCCATATACATGTGATTGCTTTTCCTTCTATTTTTCAGATGAAAAAAAAGATTAAAAAAACAGAGGGTGTACAGATCAATGCAACGTGAGGCGGCGCGGTTATCCCCCACGCTACGCCACATGCTGTTGCTGCTTTCTTCCGGTTCCCATCTCCGACCATCGGCCACCGCCCACGTGATGCAATCCCACCACCGCCACGCACCATCACCACCGTCATCTCTCCCGAGCATACTCATCTTTTTATAATTATGCAGGACGCTGCCCATTTCGGAGGTCTAAAAGCCCAAAAACTGACCTGGAAAGTGGTCGCCATGACAATTGTCAAGCTTCCAAGATTCCATGCACAGACAACTAAATAGAAAATACGAAAATACTTTTGGAGGAAGGTGTGGGATGAGAGTTCTCATCATCATCTCGTCCTAAAATTGCGGCTCGTCTGGCCACATGAGCGCCATGATTGAGGATCGAACTGTGATAGGTCGCTTTCCTTTCTCATCTATATCCAACTCGACAGGTTAAATTCTCTGTCACAACTTGTCTCTGTCTCATGGCCAGTACAGTTCCTTGCTGTCACTCATCAGGCATGCATTTTTAGATTAGGAAGAAGAAAAAACTCATAGTTTTCATCCATCACAAGAACCACCAAAATTCACGGGGATTGGAAAGATAAATAAAGAAAGAAGCAACGAGCATGCATGATGCAGTGTTCTTGACGTGGAGAAATGCCTGTCCTGCACCCTTTTTCATTGGCTAGCTGTAGCCAGCTGAGCTTGCACTGGGTGAGCTTCAATTAAAGTCTTTACTGAAAATAATCGATTGTTAGTAATCCATTGTTAATCGATTGTTGCATGTCTGTTGGGATGAATAAAGTCTCACATTCCTTAAGAATAAAATAGATCCTAAAAGAAGTAAAACCATGAGGGCTCACGAGGACTTAGGTTAAAATTGGATAATATCATACCATTATGAAGATATATAATCCCTTCGGTTCTAACAAGTGATGTTAGAGTCATGATCCAGACCAGGTGACATACGGGAGGGTTCTTGAATGAAGTTGAGGGGAGACCTAGAGCAGGTTAAAACGTAACTGGATACTTACGAGGAGGCCCGGACCAATGGCGGTCTTTTGTTTGAGAGGATTGTTGGTGATTCAACCAAAGTTCCACATTAGTTAGAAATATAATAGATCATGGGTTTAAAAGAATGGAAAGTTTCTTCATTGACAATGAAATATTTTGGGTAGAATCCAAGAGCAAAGTCATAAGAATTTTAAGTCCAAAATGGATAATATCAAACTATGATAGATATATACATAATCCTTGGAGCCTTCAACAATGTCATTGTTAATTAGGGCAAAGTTTGATGGCCAAAGTTTGATCAATAAAAATAATTATCTTCGAATGGAGTAGAACTACTATAACCTTGTGCTTCCCAACTCAAATGACATGAGACTGAATAACCTTTTATTGTTGGGACCAATAGGGATTGAGCCTCTTAGCTTTAACTTACCAACTAAACTAGTTAGCAACTTCAAATTGTATTTATTTAAAAATTATAAAGGAGACTAGATCTATTGATGTGCCTAATCCTATTTTGACACCATCATTATTCCTCAAATTTTTTACTAAGAATTCTTCTTGTATGACATGACTTGTGTATCAATTTGGATGATCACTCTCGACTATTTCAGTAGGTGACAATTAACTTAATTGTATATTAATATTGGTTGCAAACTTAATTGGATCCATAATCCTATGCCAAACTATCAAAAATGGCAGTCAAATATTGGTGCTTCTTCCACTCTCTCTAAGTTTTTTTCTCTCTCTCTGGAGTGGACCCACAAGGGCCCACTAACCCACATGCCCCCTCAAACTTGCTCCCCATGTCTGGCTTATTAAACCCCATGGAGTTGAAGCAGCCAAACAAGCAGCACGTCAAGTGGCCGAAACGAAAGAGCTTCTTCCTTCAAAGATGGCTGTGGAAGCAGAAGACGATGTGTTCTTCGCGGATCTAAGCCGGCAAATCGCGCTGCTGATCATGGATGACGAGGAGCAACTCCCAGTTCACATGCAGTATCCTCCTCTTCCAGTTCAGGTTGGTTAATTTCTTCTTCTTTCTCATCTTTCCCAACGCTAGCTTGGGATTCTTAACTTTGCAGTACTGGTTATTATTTTTGTTTTGTTTTGTTTTCTGCAGAATAATAGTACTGATATTTTTAGAAAAATATAAATTCCAGATTGAATTGTACTGTCATAGTGGATACCCACTTGTATAAGTCAAGCCAGAGAAATCCTATCTGTCTTCCTCAATAATTAATGTCTGCCTCTTGATTCTCTTCCTTTTTTTTCTTTTACTCTTTTAGTCTAACATACTTAGGTTTGTGGTCCACAGGAGCTTCCTAGCATGCCCCAGATCATGATGCCACCGACCTATGGCTATGATCAGGTGGCTTACACAAGGGAGATGAGCAAAGGAACAGGAGTGTTCATTCCACGCTCTACTACACCAAGAAGGAAGAACAGACCAAGGAACAAGTCTTCTTCGGTGAAGAATTACAACTTCCCAAGGCAGCAGCTGGAGAAATCTGCAATTATGGTTTCTCATGTCTCCAATAACACAATAGGTAGTTGCCCCAACTCTCATCGCAGGCACTTATAGAGCAATCAAGTGTTTGTGCTTTTACAGCTAATTAACCTTGTTTAGAATGTAAGGGTGGTTGTTTGTGGTATTGATTCGTGAAAAGGGGCGAAAATAATAACACTCTTCCAATAATTAATGTACTTGTGAAGAGGAACTCTAGAATAATCTCCAGCCTTTAATTGATGGAGATTATCTATATGTAGGCTTGTATCGAGAACTACTATGTGTGATTGATTGTAAATCTTCAAATCATCAAGTCATTGATATAATGTATGATGTGATGAGGGGGTATCCAAGTCATTTGGAATTTTATAATCAAAGCACAAATATAATGCAAAATTAATGAAGCTTAAACACTAGACATTTATCTCAACCAAAAAAAAAAAACTAGAAATTCACCCTAGGCAACAAGGGTCCTGAGGAGTTTGAATTCCTTATGTGCTTTCTTCTGATTTATCTTGGTGATCAAACAAATTTCGTAAAATTAAATCGATCAAATTAATTGCATATGAAGAATTAGATTGAATTATACATAAAAACAATGTTCGCGGCAGAATAGTAAATACCATTATGATAAGATTGCTTTACTTAGATCCATGCCCCCTTGAAACAGGAAGATTCTTATCCGTATCCCTACTGCTGGCCACGTGGTCCAGTATCAGCTGGCAGCAGCTCAAAAGCCATGCCTTACCACGTTACCAAAGGAGCAAATTCTTGGTGAGGAAGGAATATACAGTTGGGTTCTTCGTCTGAGACTAAAATCCAACCTCCACAAGCATCTCTGAACTGTGCTTGATTGGTAGATTCTGTCGACCATAACGCAATTACGTGCTTGATTGGTAGCACAGCTGCCTAACTCTATCATCAGCATTAGTAGTTCACAAAAATGCTCATTTTTATATTGCACCAGATAAAAAATAAACAAATTATAATAATATGAAACAAACAGACCTCAATCTAATCTGTTGTTGGTTTATTCGACTACACAGGGTCCAGTTCTGTTAAATCATGAGCGTGTCACTGTCATACAGGACAAAGCAAGCTGCAATTTTGCTGCTAAAGAATTCATCATAAATTGTATTCAAGGAAAAAAACAATAACTCTGCTAAAGCAAATAAGAACATTATATCGACACTGTTTGCAGCATTCCTACGCCTGATGAGTAAATCTTAGGCGCATGAGTAAATTCAGATGCTTGGGATCATCAAAATGGAGTTTTTCAATTTTTTATTTTTAAAATTTTTTTAAAGTATATTTAACATTTAAAATTTAAAAATTTAAAAATTGAGGGGATTTGGTTTGCTCCATTTTCTATTTTCATTTTCTAGAAAATCATATTTTCTCATTTTCTGAAAAATGATTTTCTTTCATTCTCTAGTTTCCCAGAAAACGCTATATTTTTTTCTAGAAAACAAGGATGGAAAATATAAACCAAATACGTTTTTCAGAAAATCGCATTTTCTATATAAAATGAAAATGAAAAATAAGCCTACCAAATGCCCCCTGAGTTATCCTAAATTTGAGTTAATAAGATTTTTTTCTAGAGTTTAGATTCCCTCTTGGATTATATATTCAAGATAATAAATTTTAAATACTAACGGAATATATAATATATATTTAACATTTAAAATTTTAAGATTAAGAATTGAGTTATAACGGATTTAAGTCAATAAGATATTTCTCTAGGATTTAGGCTTTCCTCCTAGATTATAGTATTTAAGATAATAAATTCTAAAAATTAACGGGTATATTATAAGATTAAATAATTATTCAAGAAATTATTTATTAAAAATAATTTAAAAAAAAAGATAAAAAGTTAATCAGGTGACTGATTTAATTAGGCGCCTAATTTATTGGTGCGCAGCAAGCAGTCTAGGATACTATTCTAGATACATAGATATATAAAATAACCTTTGGATTTTCTAAATATCTATATCTTTGACACAAAATGAGAAAAAAAAAGAAAGTATAATTGCTAGATTATTTATTAATAATCTATCACGACTCATATAAATTATAGATTTGATTTTAATATAAAAAATTTAATAGGATAATTATTTGATAAAAAGATAATTAAAGTTATAAATTCTATTTTATATAGAATTCTTTTTTTTTCACTTTTATAAAGGGAGCTTTATCTGATGTTAAAATTATTCGGAAATGGATTATGAAAGAGTAGTGATTGAGAGTTATATTTTTCTCCATCCAAGACTGATCTGTCGCAGAGTGAGATGGACTTCCAAGAGTGAAACAAACCTGAGTACTACTGATGTTGGCTCCGACCTGCAAGGAAGTGACCGTTAGCAACCCGTCGGAAAAAGTCTCCGGCAAGACCCTCCGATGGTCAAGTCAGTCTTCGCGAGAAGAGAGCAAAACAATGGAATAGTAGAACAAAAACATTATCGCGCATACCTACGAAGTGGAAAGCGGAGGGGCTTCTATAGCCAAGAGAGCTGACCATTTTTGTCCGCGTCTGCCACCTTTTGTCGTGTGCGGGAGCAGGGCAAGGTGTCGCATGCGGGGGCATGGCAAGGTGCGCTATCAGCTCGCTGACGGGCACCGTCCGGCGCCGCTTGGTCTGACACAAGCGTAAGTTGCCGTGGTATGAAGTGCAGGGGTATGGCAGGAGGATGCTATGTCAGCCGGATACTTGCGATTCGGGCACGAACGGTATCAGGCCTATGCCGACTCCCATACCACTTCTGTTGGTGTTGTGTCAGAGAGTAGGTATCCACGGGATCACGACAAATCACGAATGGGAGCACCGACTGGCAGCTCCGGGTGAACTCTGGCTATGCGACCACTACTACTAACATTGAGACAATGTACTTCCCGAGTCGTGGAGCTCTCGGGTTTTACTAACCCGACTCAGCCTAGGGTCGGGCGGCTAAGGGATTGGGAGTCCTCTGGCTGGCAGTCAATATCTCTTCAGGTCATGTGCAATGGACGGATCGAGCTATCTGACCAGCTGCTGGCCCGGGCGATTTGGCTCGTCTGGACCCTAAGGCCCCTAGTTTCGTCCCAACCCGATGTGGCGCTAGGCTAGCCGACCGAGCTACATGTGAGCTAGGCCGGGATCATAAGCATCCCCCTCGAGTCTAGTCGAAGGAGGCGCCGAGTCTGATTGACTGGACTGTTAGTTGGAAGCAAGCCTGGTGCACCCGAGTGGTCTACTCACCTGACCGACCTGCACACTTGGACGCCCGATTGTCCGATCGGCGCGTCGGTATCAGCTCAACTGTCTTTTTTGCCTTATCCTCGACCTGAGCCGGTCCGATTCGTATCTTCCTCCTTAATTACCGCAATAACTGCTAGGGCCACGTGTCGAATGGCTATTGGTCCCCCGAGTAACGAAGTGTCCGCCGCCTGACCTAGCGAGTGAGTGGCACGCACGTGTGACGCCGTGCCTCGGGAATTACCTAGGGTTTGATCGGACGACCCAGATCCTCTCCCGCCTTTTCTCCGGATCACAATCGGACGACCGACATCCTCCGCTCAACCCTATAAATAGGCCCCTCACCCTCGGCTTTTTACCGTCGCTTTTTTACTTCTGACGCCCCCTACTGCTCGTGTTTTCTCTACTAGGGTTCCGGCGATCCTCAACCCCCGGTGTTTTGCGTTCGTCTTCTCCGGTGATCTCTTCTTCCTTAGTTAGTCTCTCTACTTTTCTTTTTCCCGACTCATGGATTCATCTTCTTCACATCCCAACTCTTGGTACACCACCATGGTGACCGATCTTCACGTTCATGACCTAGACCAACTTCATTCAGACTACCAGATCCCTTCTGACTATCGGCTTCGACTGTTCGACCCGACCGACCGACCTGAAAGCATGCCCCTTAGCTTTATAACTCTGTCCCGAGACCACCTTCAGGCCGGGCTCCGCTTCCCCATCCATCCTTTCATTTCCTTTGTCTGTCGTTACTTTCAAATCCCCTTGTCTCAATTGGCTCTGAATGCCATCAGACTGATGTGCGGCTCGGTTGTCATCATTTCACTGTACCAGATCCCACTCTGACCGAAAATTTTTCATTATTTCTTCTATCCTAAAAAACAAGAGCCGGGCGATTTTTTCTTTCAAGTCCGAGCTAAAACCTCTTTCCTGGCGAAACTTCCCTCCTCTAACAAAGGTTGGAAGGAACACTTCTTCTTTATCAACACCACCCCGACCCCGAGCTGACCCACTTCTTGGGTCGAGGACTTACCCCCTTCCCCTCATCTTCCCAAGAACTATCGTTCCTCCTCCGCCTACTAGTCAGCCGTGTCGAAGCTCGGCGGTCGGCGATTTCATGGTGTAGCCCTGCTGAGGGAGGAGATCCTCTGCACCTTTGGCCTCAGCCCGGTGTCAACTCCCCGACCTACTTCATTCGGTAAGTGATTTTGTCTTCCCTTTGGATATTTTAGTACTAACTAAGACTTTGCTATTTTTGTAGCTACCATGATGCTTGCAACGGCCTTGGAGGAGGGATTCGGCCTAGACGATGCCAAGCTGGAAGCACACATCGCCGAGAAACTGGCCCAAAGAGAGGCTACTCCGCTTGGCCCGACTCCCATACAACTGTCGCCCTCCTCCGACCCCGTAGCCGTGCCGACCACCGACTTGGAGCCAATGGATCTAGAGGACCAGCCTTTGGTCTTGAGGCATCGACGGGGGCGGGACCCCGTATCCGAGGCTGCGCCGCCGACCGCTGACCGCCGACCCTGCTAGGGCCTCCACCAGCTCCCGAGCCCAAAAGAAGAGGAGGCAAGATCAAGAAGTCGACGGCCGGACCTTCGGCACCACCACTGGTTCCGACTCGGACGTCCTTGGGGGACTCAGGCTCCCCGCACTCGGAGGATCAGCTCGACCATCCTCCCATTCACCTCCTACTTCCCTCGCATGCCGACCCCTCCATGAGCTTGGAGGTACTGAGTGGCAGCACGCCCGAGTGGTCTCAAGAGATCCATCTCTATGGACCGCTCACCGACCATTTTGTCCAAGGCCTTAGGGAGTGCAACTACCGAGGCCCGAGCGTCAAGGCCAACACGTTTATGTCAGAGGCCACTCAGGTATGTCGATTAAGTATATCTTTTTTCTTACGTTTTCCTTAACTCGGTACTGAAGACGTGCTTTGTGTTTTGTAGCTTTGGAGCACATTCTACAGCATGTCCATGACCATGCTGGCCCACTCTAAGGCCCGACTACGGGCCGAGCAGTGGGTGGCAAACTTGGAGGGCCGACTCCGGCATACTTGGCTGGTCTCCGACGAAGCCTCCCTCAACGGCCTAAGGGTAGAGGTCATTGCTCTGCAAGACCGACTGGCCCATTCGGAGGAGCAATTGGAGATCACCCAGTCTCAGATTGCCTCGGTGGATATGGCGGTCGCCCAAGCACTCCTCGCGTCTCCCAAGTCAAGCACACGGAGAGTAAGGACTGGTCTCTCCAGAGTAAGGCTCAAGAGGAGCTGAAGGAGGTGCAGGCCGAACTCATCGAGGTGACTCGGTCTTTCGAGTCCCTGTGCTCCTAGCTGGCGGCCAAAGAGCAGGAGCTGTCTGCCCAGGTTGAGAAGACCGACTCCCTAGCAACTCAGCTGGCCAGTCAGGACGCCGAGCTCAACGCCCAGGCAGAGGAGTTGAGTCGACTCCGGGGGCAGCAGTCTACTTGGGAGGCTGCCCAGTTTGAGCTCGAAGAGCTACGGGCCTACAAGGTGGGCGAGGTAGCTCAGTGGGATGCTCGGCGGGTTGAATACTTGAATTCCATGGACTTCAACCGTGAACTATCCCAGAGGCTGTGATCCTTGCTTAAGCATCAAATGGTCAGCACCTTTGAGCAGCTTAAGCAGGGGGACACCTTCCGCCCGACCTCTCGGTCAGCACCGTCAAACTAGCCGGTCTGACCCAGGAGATGTCAGAGGAAGTCTTCTGACCCTTTAAGTGAGGGTCAAGATTTTCATTTTTCTTTTCTTTCTTTTTTGTAGAGGCTTGCCTCACTTTTGTAACGAATCTCTATTTTAATGAAAATTTGCTTCTTTCATTTGCATACTGTTATGTGTGTGTACGACTGTCCTTTTGTTTCTAAGTGTTAACGACTCGGACTGATACTCGGGGGCTTTAACTTATTCCATTCTTCGCGAGGTCGACTCAAGTAATTCAACGGCTATCCCGCCCAAGGGGCGCCAAACTCGTTTAAGCTAAGGCTCGAAACTGGCCTTCACGTTGTAGGCCCACTTAGGGGACCAAGCTTACTCGGTCGGAGAACTTCTGAGGAATGTGCGTCACCACGCGCCCACTGAAGGAACCCGAGCCCCACATAGAATTGCTCACTCAGAAGTTGAGGTTCATGCACTTGGTCGGCTTGACCTCGGGGAGCGTGGGTCGCCACGCGTTCGGTCGGGGAGTCGGGCCAAGTATAACGTTGTTTGCTCAGAAGGCTTAGAGTTTGGATGTTGGGTCGGCTTGATCCCGGGGAGCACGGGTCGCCATGTGTTCAGTCAGGGAGCCGAACCAAGGGGTGCGTGGGGACATGCCCACTTATATCTCGCTCAAAGGCGAGAGTCTGGATACTCAATCGACTGAATCCCAGGGAGCGTGGGTCGCCACGCGTCCGGACTGGGAGCCGAGCCGAGGGTTCGTGGGAGCATGCCCACTTAAACTCGCTCAAAGTCGAGAGTCTGGACACTCGGTCGGTTAAATCCTAGGGAGCGTGGGTCACCACGCGTCCGGACCGGGAACCGAGCTGAGGGGTTCGTGGGAGCATGCCCACTTATAACTCGCTCAGATGCAAGAGTCTGGACACTCGGTCGGCTAAATCCCAAGGAGCGTGGGTCGCCACAAGTCTGGACTGGGAGCCAAACCGAGGGGTTCGTGAGAGCATGCCCACTTATAACTCGCTCAGAGGTGAGAGTCTGGACACTCGGTCGGCTAAATCCCAGGGAGCGTGGGTCACCACACGTCCGGACCGAGAGCCGAGCCGAGGGCTTCGTGGGAGCATGCCCACTTATAACTCGCTCAGAGGCAAGAGTCTGAACACTCGGTCGGCTAAATCCCAAGAGGCGTGGGTCGCCACGCGCTCGGACCGGGAGCCGAGTTGAGGGGTTCGTGGGAGCATGCCCACTTATAACTCACTCGGAGGCGAGAGTCTGGAGTGCCTGCAAGTTGTATGAGAATCTTGGCCTTCCACTATCCTTACATAGTTATGAAGTACAATTATCTCACATACCCTCACTCTGACTCTCGATATGGTTGGAGATGAATAGCACTCCAAGGTCGATCCAGCTTCTTTCCATGCTCGTTCTCTAGGTAGTATGCTCCGGATGCCAGCTTCTGGATGACCTTGAAGGGTCCTCCCCATTGAGGCTTTAACTTGCTGACATCTCCGACTGATTTTATCCTTTTCCATATGAGGTCGCTGACCTGGAACGCCCTAGCCAACACCTTTCGATTATATCTTTGCTTCATTGTTTGGTGGTAGGCAAACATCCGAGCGACTGCCTTCTCTCGGATTTCCTCGACCAGGTCTAGCTCCAAACACCTTCTTTCTGAGTTATCTTTATCATAGGCTTTCCGTCGGTCGGACTCACACACGACTTCAACAGGCACCATAGCCTCGCTTCCGTAGACCAACTGGAAGGGTGTATGGCCTGTAATTTCTCTCTGTGTGGTCCGCTAAGCCCATAGGATGATTGGCAGTTCGTCGACCCAAGTGCCACCTGCATGGTCTAGCTTAGTCTTCAAGCCTCTGAGGATTTCTTGATTGGTCACTTTTTCTTGGCCATTTCTCTGAGGGTATGCCACGGAAGTGAAGGCCTGCTGGATACCGTAGACCGAGCACCACTCCTGTATTTTTCGACCCTAGAATTGTCTTCCGTTGTCCGAGACTATCTTATGGGGAATCCCATACCGACATAATATATTCTGCCACAAAAACTTGATAACAGCCTGCTCAGTGATGCGTGCCAAGGCCTCGGCTTCTATTCACATGGAGAAGTAATCCACAACCACCATGAAGAACCTTTTTTGAGCGATAGCGGTCGGGAAAGACCCCACTATGGCCATGCCCCACTGATTGAATGGGCAGGAGACCACTGACGCCTTCATTATTTCCACTGGTTGGTGAGGGAGGTTGTGGTGCTTTTAATAGGATAAACAAGTGGAGACTATTCAGTCACCGTCCTTGTGTAGGGTTGGCCAATAATATCCTGCAAGCAGCGCCTTTCGGGCCATGACCCGAGCTCCAGCATGACTCCCACAGACTCCCATGTGTATTTCTTTTAATACATATTCGACATCTTCTTCACCTAAGCACTTGAGTAGGGGTCGGGCGAAGGCTCTTTTGTACACCGCATCCCTGACCAAGGAGTATTGGACTGCTAGTTTTCTCAGGAGTCAGGCTTCCTCCCGGTCAGTCGGGAGGACCCCGCTGGTTAGGTAAACGATGAGCAGCGCTCTCTAATCTGTCCTGAGCTCCAACTCGGTTTGTTGCTCAATATGCATCACTATTATTGTCTGACTACTGGGTTGGGGAAGTACCCAGGAGCCTACTGAGCAAGCCAACTTGGCTAACTCGTCCGCCCGTAGGTTGCTCTCTCTCGGGATCTTCTGTAGCTGGACCTCCTGGAATCCAGCTTTTAGTTGCTCGTAGGCTTTCACAAAGGCTTGTAACAGGTCAATATTAACCTCGAATTAACCGGCGAGCTGCTGAGTGGCTAACTGAGAGTCCGAGTATAACCTTACCCGATTAGCACCCACATGCTTAGCGGCCTGTAGCCCCGCAATGAGGGTTTCATACTCGGCTTCGTTGTTAGTGGCTCGGTACTATAGTCAGACCGACAGATGTAACTATTCTCCTCTTGGAGAGACCATCAGAATGCCAATTCCACTACCTGGCCGAGCTGACGACCCATCCACATAGACCTGCCAAGCTTCTTCGACTTCCTCCGAGTGCAATTCACTTAGGAAATCAGCCAAGTCTTGTGCTTTAATAGCTGGTCGAGCTTGATACTGGATGTCGTACTCGCTCAGCTCGGTGGTCCACTTGATTAATCATCCTGATGCCTTTGGGTTTGAGACCACCCGACCCAGATTACTGTTAGTCAAGACCACGATCGGGTGTGCCAGGAAAGTGCGTGCGCAGTGAAAAATGAGATAACAGAAGCACAAGACAAAACACATCAAAATTTACTTGGTTCGGAGCCTTCAATAACTCCTACTTTAAGACCCAGGTCCGTTGGACTTATCGACGGGTAATCCACTAATCTCTCTATCGGAAACTCCCAGTAGAGTAGTCAAATATAAGAAATAGAACTAGTGTAACACCCTACACTATCCTTGGAGAAGTATATGAGATAAGTACAATTGTGATCTTTCGTTACCCTACACTTTTAGAAGAATCTCGATCGGGCTCGTGTGTTGGCATCAGTCTTTTAGCAACGGTCGGATGTAGTCAAGTCGAAGCATGCCTGCAACAAGAAGACGAGGAAGTAGAATGATCGCAGGAGCTTAAGCGTTGAATAATAGAAGTTGTTATAAAAACACTTGAATTCGAACTCCTTATATAGGATATATGAGGTGCCTTAGTTCCCAACTGAGATACCTTAGATCTAGTAAATGCTATCTAATCCAAAGTCTGCGTCATCGTTGTTTATCCTTTGGAAGGCGTCTCCGTTCCCAACTGAGGAACCTCGGACTACCGAACTCTTATCATCAGCGGTAGCTTTGCTGAGGGACCTTCAGCTCCTTAAAGGCGCCTCAAGGCTCACCTGAGGCACCTCGGGCACTATTCATCCAATGTTGAATTTTATAGTTTGAACCCAACAAAATGTGTTAGTCCAAAATAAGATATTCCCTACAAGACAATGTTAACACAAGTATAAAAATGGACTAAACAAGTTTATTATTAAGTAGACCCTGTCTTCCCAAGACAAAGATCTAGTCAAGAGTCTTAGCTTAGAGCTCCGAAATGGTTCTAAGTTAAACCGTGCCTAAAGTCCTATAGGAGACTCGTCCTCATCGGATTTCGCTCCCCCAGTGACTTATCTCCACTTACCTATTGGAAATGATCGACCGACAAGAGGGGTGAATTATCTTACAAGAATAAATTAATCTTTTGCTTTCTTTAAACAAAGATAAAGTAAGTTGAAGCAAAATAAATCAATAACATAAGCAAAAGAAAGAGACACAAAATATACTTGGTTTGCAACCTGGGTGGTTGTTAATCCAAGGCAATTTAAAGTGCAATCTCCAAAGCAACTTCTTGTGGGCCGAGAAGCCTCTTACACACTTGTGGACTCAAAGAAAACAACCGAAAGCTTACAGTAGAATGATTACAATTTGAAGTAATGATTTGTTCTTAGTTTAGGGGCTTATTTACAACTGCTAGTAAAACTTATCAACGTGCTTATTATAAGTACCCCTGGTAAGTTTTGATGTGGTCAACCAAGTCATGTTAGGTCCTGTTGTGTTTTGATCTTTGTGTCTAAGCGTGCAGGAGCTTATGAGCACAGGAAGTCGAGCGGAAGATGCAGCAGTCGAGAAGGATGACACGGGAGTGGAAGAGTAGGCCGGTGGAGAGAGAAGGATGTGTACGACGTCTGAGGGATGAGAAGCCAGGTGGAAGCACGTTCGAGGAGAAGGCCGGAGAAGGGTTCAGGTGAGTCTGACTCTGGAAGGCTCGAACCCACCCAAGATGACCCATTGAAAACTGGTCAGCATTGGGATGACCCAAATCCCCTCGGGCGCCTGTGAAAGAGGGTGCCCTGATGCACTTGGGCGCCTCTGTTCTCGAGTGCCCCAGTGCATACAGGCGCCCGAGAAGTAATTTCTATCCACAGCTTAGCCGTTCGTGAAAATTGCAAAGTAGATAGCCCCTAAGCCATGTGTCAAGAGCCCCTAAGCTTTCGGGTGCTCGTGTAGGGCCACGTCAGCATGTGGATAAACTTGATTGGGGCTATAAATTGGCCCCCAGAGCTTAGTTCCAAAACAACAATTTGTTAAGGCAATCTATGGTCTGGAGTGACCATGTGTTTTGACGTTTGGGCAAAGGGTTTAAGTTAGGTTTACCCTTGTGTATTTGATATGTGTATGTGAGTGTGCAGGATGTACATGTTACATATATTGACTAGGCTAGACGGCTTCGGTATGGTGAAGGGTGGCATGAAGACAAGCTGGAGGCTTGTGTGCACCCGAGGGACCTTGGTATAGCAGGGATGATTAGCTGAGGGGCGTGGACTTCGAGGCATGCGTGAAGGATGACATGGAGGCAAGCTGGAGGCTTGTGTGCATCCGATGGACGGGAACCAAAGATGAAGAGGGCGCGAAGGCAATAGTCGAGGCTGCTGGTGAGGAGTCAGCTGGGTCGTGAGGGTACGAGTGCTGAGTGATTGTACTCGGAAAAATCCTAGGGTTCGAGTGCTGAGAGAAGTATACTCGGGAAGGGAAACCTTAGGTGTGTGAGTGGACCAGTCGACTGCCCTTGGGGCAGTCGACTGATAAAACTCACAGAAAGTTTTCGACTGAGGACCAGTCGACTGCCCTGGGAGCAGTCGACTGGTATTGTCAAAAACTAGCCGTTATAGCGAGCAGTTGGACTGCTGTTTGGCTGGCACCAGTCGACTGCCCTGGGAGCAGTCGACTGGTGGAGAGGGTTTCAGCCTTAGTTCTATTTAAGAAGACTTCATGTTGGCTGAAAGGTTTGACGAATTTGGCTTTGGGTAAGAGCCAAATAGTAGTCTAAGTGTTCAGATATTGTCGAGGTGTTGTGGTGAGGTTTCTCCACCCATAAGGAGCGACAAGGGCTAGCCGGAGGGTATCCGGGGAGTGATCCACCGAAGGATTCTTTGATTAGTCACCTCTCAGAAGTGGATACCAAGTAAATCGGTATTGTTAACATTGTTTAGTTGTTAGTTTTACTTTATTGTATTTCCGCTTGCGCAACTAACAACTAGGTAGAAGAACGAATCGAAGAAGTGCTATTCACCCCCCCTCTAGCAACCGTACAAGATCTAACACAATTCACTGCAAATGAATTTCCTTTCTGTTTTCTGAGTTTTATATTTTTGTAAGAGGTTTCTTCGCCCCAAGGAGTTATTCAGGAGAATCAAGCTATACTTTTGCCTTGGATTAGCAACTTTCCTAGTTGTAAACCACGTAAACATCTGTGCCTCTTTTCTTATTTGTTTAAATTAATTTTTATGTTTATCTTGTGTGTCACTAACTGACATCTTTGTTGAGTAAGGATAAAAGATAGATTTTTTTAGGGGAAATTCACTCCCTCTTGCCAGCCGCACGTCACCGACACTAACGTGGCACATCACGGGTGCCTGAGTTCGGTCAATACCTATCTAGGTCACAATGGTCAGAAAATGGCTCGTTTTAGCGATAAGTATTAGGTCTCAGGCACCTGTACAAACTCGGACGCCTGTATAATCGGACACTTGTATAGTCGGGCGCCAGTTTTATCGGATGTACTGGTTCCACTTCAGCCTGACTCAATTTATGAGGAGATTCCTATGCGGATTCTGGACGATAAGGAGCGTCAGTTGTGGAACAAGACAATCCAGCAGGTCAAAGTCGGATGGCAGCACCATTCTAATGAGGAGGTGACATGGGAGCTCGAGGACACGATCAGAACTCGCTATCCTCATCTATTTTTTCTGAGGTGCATATTTTATGTTGAGTAATGATACGCACAGTGAAAGTGAATGTCATAGTAAAAATTTTGATCGTCAATCGGCGACATGTCTGACGTCCGATCAGCGATCGGACACTACCGGTGACCTCCGACTGACGCCCCGAACCAAATTATACCCTGGAGGGAATGGTGAACCCGTCGAGGATCGCCGCAATTGTAATCTCACATCATTCACCGTCGATTTCTATGGGTTCTCCATTGCCGGTGATCCTGACGGGTTCACCGCCCTCCCAAGGTATAGTTTGATTCGGAGAGGTGATCAGAGATCGCCGGTAGTGTCGGGTCGGCAATTGGACGTCGGACGTGTTGATGTAGTCTGGCCCTGATTGTTATTTTGGTGTTGACACCGATTTTAGTTTAGGTGGATGATGTTTGATTATGATTAAGTCCTGATCGAGGATCAGGCATGGTATGGAAAATCCTAGTCTGGAGGGCTAGGTGTTGGAAAATCCTAATATGGAGGGTTAGGTGTTGAAAATCCTAGCTTGGAGGGCTAGGTGTATGAAAAGTCCTAATTCGGAAGAGGTGGGTGAAAAGTCCTAGCTTGGAGGGCTAGGTGAAAAGTCCTAACTTGGAGGGTTAGGTGCAAATTCCCATCTTAGAGAATTAGGTGAAAAAGTCCTGGCTTGGAGGGTCAGGTGCCTAGCTTGGAGGGCTAGGTTGGATGAAATTCTAACTCGGAAGGGTTGGGTGAAAAGTCCTAGCTTGGAGGGCTAGGTGAAAAGTCCTAGCTTGGAGGGCTAGGTGAAAAGTCCTAACTTGAAGGGTTAGGTGCAAATTTCCAACTTGGAGAGTTAGATGGAAAAATCCTTAGCTTGGAGGGCTAAGGTGGATGAATCCCTAGCTTGGAGGGCTAGGTTTGAGTCCCTGGATCGGTCTGGTGACCGATCAGGGATATTGGCACGCTGCTTCTTCGTGGATCGGTCTGGAGACCGATCCAGCGAGGACTGATTGGTCTGGTGACCGTTTAGGGAGCGCACAGTGAGGTTGGGAACCTACTGTGTGGCTCCTGATCGGTCTGGTGACCGATCAGGGAGCAGGCAGCTTCCTCATTGCCTTGCTCCTGATCGGTCTGGTGACCGATCAGGGAGCGGACAGTGAGTGAGTTCTCCTCCGGATCAGACCCTGGATCGGTCTGGTGACCGATCAGGGACTTAGGATCTGATTAAAAAATCACTGTTCATCTATCCTGATCGGTCTGAGTGACCGATCAGGCTTCACTCTGATCGGTTGGGTGACCGATCAGGCGTGTATAGCCGTGAGAGCTGGGAATCCCAGCGAAGCAGTGGATCGGTCTGGTGACCGACCCACAAGCCCTGGATCAGTCCGGTGACCGATCACTTTAATTCAAATTGCACTGTCAGACGCAATCAGAGCGTCTGATCGTATCCGATTCTCTGCGCTTCACTTTTGAATCTTGATTTACTGTGTGATATACTGCTCTAACAGTCTGATTAAGCTTCAGCTGACAGGGGAGGATTCAAACACTCAAGGAGAAGTCAATGGAGGCTTTCCTTGGAGCAGGTTTGTCCGTTTTTCCATCTCAGGTTGCAACGGCCGAGCTGCAGACTGGAGCTGAGACTGGAGCTTGGCTGAGGGAAGCTCAGGGAGTCCAGGGATAGCTCAGTGGTAGCTGGCGTTGGCAGATGAGCAGCTGGGAGCTGCAGGGATGGTGTCATCTGATGCTTGGCGGAGAAACAAAAAGGAGAAGAAGACTTCGGCTGAAGTAGAGAAGTGTTCGACAGTTTTCTGGGTTGAGCTTGCTGAAGTTCTTGCTGCGCTTTGTGTTTCTCCACAACTTGCTTGCTGTGTTTCTGAAGTCTTCATCACTTTGAGCAAGCAACTGCAATCGAGAAGCAACCAACTCTTACGTAAGTGCTGGGAGGAAAGAACAAGGAGCTTGGAGTCCAACAGTGAGAAGACACGAAGGAGGGAGTCCTTGCGTGAGATCGTCGCTGGGTGGAGCTCGGGATAAGCTCGCTGTGCTCTTGTCCTTGCTAGGTGCTGAGTAAGAGTATTCTCTGTGTTTCATTAAGCTTAAATCTATATTCCTATTTGAAACGCTGTGGAGAGGTTTCTCCATCGAGAAGGAGGTTGCGTTATATCCGGTGAACACCGGGGCTTGATCTGCCGACGATCAAGGGATCGCCCACCTTAAGGGCACGCCAAGGAGTAGGGGCAAGTTATCCCCGAACCTTGTAAACCCTCTTGTTAGCGATCTTGGTAGTTGTCGTTGTTTGCTTTCATTTCTGTTTTTAGTTTACTGCACTGCTTCATTTTCCTTTGCTTCTTCCGCTGTGCTACTGATAAGTTAAGTGCAGAAACTTCATAAGTGTTTAAAGGTAAAAGAGATTGGCTATATTCACCCCCCCTCTCTAGCCATCCGGTTCCTAATAGGACGTACCGCCGATTGACAGTCAAAGTTTTCACTGAGGTATTCACTTTCACTGTGCATATCATTTCTCTTTTATGTTTTTGTTCAATACTATTATTCCTTATTAATTAATAGTATCAATTATGGTTTAATAGCAAAATTTGAGGACCAAATTTTTGTTAGTGCTGGAGAATGATAAATACAGGAAACATCAAGGGGCTAAAGGTGAAGCAAAAAAATAATAATTAAGGGCCTAAGTTGGATAAGTCATAATTGGCGGGTTAAAATGCAAAAGCCCATCACCTAATGCCCTTCCCCTTCTCTTCGCTGACCACGTTGAGCAGTTCCCTATGATAGGAGGTATGGCTTGGCGGTTTCCAAGACTACCATGGGGTCGTACCTGAGAGACCTCTCTTGGTCTACGGATTAAAATTTTAATCCGAATAGCCGTTCCTCTAACGACCGTCTCGTCGTCGTGTTAATTAATTTAAATTACAACTTAGCCAAAAGCAAGGTTAAGGCCTTGTAACTTTTCGGATTAATTAACCGCGGAAAAGACGACGATTGGATCGTCGATTTTTGTGTTTATCTTCGGGGTCCAGTTAGTTAATTATTATCCATGATAAACAATAAAAATAATTAACAAACATACATAAAATGACGAGGCATAAAATCATGGCACAATAAAACATAGCAAAAGTAAAACGGAGCTCGGGAGAGTTATACCTCGTCGTTTATCTCGTAATCTTCTACCTTATGACCCTCTCCTCTTGGACGTCGTGTGGGCGACTATCTACCAAGACGTGGAGTCACCAAGACATGCCAAAATCACCTTCTTCAAGCCTCTTCCTCTTTGGTAGCAAAAACCCTAGCTAGGGTTTCAGCTAACCTCCTTGTCGCCTCTCCTCCTCCCACCGCCGGCCACCTCAAGCTCCAAGCTTTGGCCGGCCAAGAGGCAGCTCAGAGAGGCAGCTGGGAAGATGAAGAAAAGGGAAAAAGAAGCTGAGCAAGCTCTTTCTTCTTCCCAAAAACCCGCCGGAAAACCCTAATCCCTCTCCCTCACCACCCGCGCCAAACAAGAAGCCAAGCCTCTGTTTTCCGGCCGCTAGAAACCTCTCCCCCTTGCTCCTTGCTTGCGCACGCAGAGGAGGAGACAGTGATGAAGTAAAGAGACGCGATCTGAGAGAAAGAAGGGAAGGAAACTAAGCTTCTCTTCCCTTTAGCCGCCGGCGCCGCAAGGTGATGAACCCGCCGCCGACTTCGTCTCCACCCGCGCCTCTGCTCCAAGCCGAGCATGAAGATGCCCTTCCCTCTCCTGCTAGTCCTTCATGCCGCCAAGAGATGAGTGGATGAAGAAGAGAAAATTCTTCTTCTTCCTCCTCCTTCTCGCCGGCGCAAGAGTAACCTAGGGGAGAGAGAGAGAGCTAAGGAGGAAGGGTTTTGTGGGTTTTTTTTATTAATCCGAATTAATTCTTAATTAATTCATTAAGCCTTGTATCATGACTCCTAAGGGGTATTTATAGAGCTAAGATAGGGACCATGAGGAGGAGTTGATTTTTGGCCTGCTAATAGATCCAAACCCGATCCATTGATGGTGATCCATTCCACTAAAGGATCCCATTGTACTTCTTCACCAACCCCCATATTTTCATATGGGCTCCACATATTACGAGTCGTCCATCTCCCCGTGTTTAAGATATCGAATGCCCGATAATTAATTTAATTTACTGAAAATTAAATTAATTTTTCTCTTGATCCTTGATTAGTACCACTCAAACTTTTTCATCATACCGGACCATAGTCCACTTGCAAGATTTGACATGACGATCCTTTTGAGCTCACCAAGGGGGTATCATCATCCTGACTTACCAGGACATGGATTCCGTCAATAATCAACGGCACACCGTATAATTAATATTATTTCTCAATTTACCGGGTCTATTGATTTAACAGAATAAATCTCACCCTTTGATAAGTCAAAGAAATAATATATAATTATACGTGCCTGTTATTATTTTGGGATTAAGAGATCGTACTCCATAATATTTATCCGAGGTCTAATCCAATTTACGAAGTCAGTACAAAACTGGATGACCTCTCTTTTGGTCCTACTCAATGTACATAAAGTACACTAGTGTAATTCTATGGTTAAGATAAACCATACCTAATTACACTACAACCATCCTGATGGTTTGTCGAACTCCATCTCGGTTGTGAGCCTCTTTCTTATACTTCGACAGGGAACCTGATAACATGATCTTCTGTGCGACACCACGCACCATGTTATTTATAATGTCAAGTATTAGACATTTTGTGCATATACTAATATAAACATGCACTGTGTGATTTTGTGATTCTCTTTAAAATGTAAATGTATTCTAACCAAAAGCAAGACTTTTAGTATACATCCTAACAATATCCCACTTATACTCAAAGACTTTGTTGTTTTCAAAATGCTATACATCTGACCTCTAGATCCTTCACATGCCTAAAAGCTCTCGCTACTAAGGCCTTAGTGAAATGATCCACCTAGGTCATCCTCTGATGCAATCTAGGTAACGACAGCTATTCCCCTTCTGGGTGGTACTTGCGCTCTATGTGTTTACTCGTCTTATGGACTCGTGATTCCTTCGAGTTTGCAACTGCACCCTTTTAATCACATCTAATGTGATAGATCTGAGCAAATCAGAAATCACATCGAAGTCCATCTTGAGGTTCCTGAACCATGTAGCTATATTGGCTGCCATATAGATTGCCAAATATCCAGCCTCCATAGCAGGGTCTATCACGCAGCCGTTGCGCGACACTCTGCTATACAATAGTTCTACTTCCTAAAAGTAAACACAAAACCCGAGGGATATTTACATTTGCCCCTATCTAGATTGGAATTCTATATCCATATAATCCACAGGAGATTGGCCTGCTCGGTAAATCAGCATATAGTCCTTAGTCTTTCTCAGGCACTAATACATGTTTTTACCGCAGTCCAATTTCCTTAACCTGGGTTACTCCGATATCTGTTACCTATGCCCACGGCACAACAGATATCTGGGCTCGTTTTTAGCATACATGAGACTTCCTTTAGCTGATGTTAGAGGAACCACCATTACCTACTCTATCACTTTGATAATCTAAACATATCTCTTTAGATAGAGTAGCTCCAAAGCCGAAAAGTACAAAACTTTTCCTTGGAGGTATCCATGCTAAAACGAGCTAGGACAGTGTTTTATATGAAGCTTAGGATAAGCACATCATCCTTGTCTGGAGATCCCTTAGATCTTTGATCCCAAAGGATGTGTCTTATTACTCCTAAGTCATTCATAATTATGTGGACAACCATACCCTTACGTCTGACAATATTTCATCATTGTTGCCAACCAACAAAATATTATCTACGTATAGTACAAAATACCACTTCGTTTCTATCACATACAATATCATCCGTCCTTTGAACAATTCCATATAATTGGATTTATTCCTTCAAAGTGGATGATCCTTGTCACAGGTCTAGGGATCCGGTTCATGTTCACTTAGGACCCAGTCCATAGACTCTCCAAGAACATGAGACCTTTAGGTTGAATAACAACCCTCCCACTGTGACAAGGTACCCTTTGTATATCTTTATTGACACGAGGTGCAATACCTTGTGGTATTTCCTCTTGTACAGTTGGTACTAAGATGAGAATGCTCCCTTATTTAATTTTACTTAGAATAATTTATACTCATGGATTTGTGGTCTATTTTATAGTCCTTTTTCTAAGAATCAAACATTCGTCCCAACGAATATCCTCTGATCCTTAGGACTACTAAACCACCTTATTGTTCCCTTAGGATAGCCTACAAATATATGCACTAGATTCCAACTTGTCAATGTCTCTCTTCAGCACATGTACTGATCTACTCATAATCTGAATATGCCTTAGACTAAGCCTCTACTTAGTCTACATTTCTATGGTTTTTAAGAGACTACTGACCTAGATAGAATCAAGCATATGTACCGTCGTATCCAGGACATACCCTTTTGAACAAATCTAGCTAATCTCAGAGTGGCTTACCATCTTCTTAACTATTAGCTTAAGAGACCTTCTTCCTTCCACGGGTTGCACCATTCTGTTGGGGCATTCCAGGTGCAATGAATTGGGATCGAATCCCAAATCTCTGATAAGTAGGTCCTACAACTATCCTTAGAGGTACTTACTATTATGATCTAATTATAATGTCACCATACTTTCACTTTGATGTTTCTTCTGCATCAGACTTGAACTCTTTGATGGTTGATCTCATCAAAGTATTCAGTCTTGCAGTACATCAATTAAATGCACTTTGTCCTTTAAATAATTTGTTCATCAAACAAACAAAGTATTCAAGGGTACCTCTGTTCTGGATAGACTAATGACTTATACTTATCAGGATGAACCAATTCCTATATATCTTTGGCTCTATGCCCCTAGGCTTAGGACAAGCCTATTTTGGTTTTGTTACCTCCCTAGTAATAGTCAAAAGATCTTAAGGAAGACAAGTCCTCCATTACCAATAAACCCAAGGGCTTATTGGTTGACCGCTTTTGAATCCCAATAGAGATTAACAAACCAAACCTCAGAGCCAAAATATATGTTTTGTTCTACTTGGAAGGAACCTTTCTCTTTTAGTTAAGATGATAAGCTATTAATTGCATTATGGGAGCTTTTGGTTTTATGTGCTAATTGCCTATCTATGTACTTTAGATAATCCTTCTATTCCACTTTTAACAAATAAAAGCAATAGAAATATCTTATTCCAGAAACTGAACAAAAAGGTCTTTCCAAAAACTAAGTACATAAAGGCAATCTCTATAAAGCCAAAACTATATCATCCTATGCTAAAGACATAAATGAATAGATAAAACTCCCACTGCTAAAAGTCATCTCCATAGCTCATCCATGTAGTCAGTAATATCCTCCTCAACTAGCCGTCGGGTTTCCTAGAACCCCTGCACAAAAATGCAGACATGATTAGTGACATCCGTATCTACACACCAGGTACTGGTAAATATCACCGCTAAATATGTTACAACGACACAAGAAGAAAATATACCTGTGGTACTACTCTGACGACGGGGACAATCCGTCTTCCAATGTCCTGACTGCTTGCATACAAAGCACTTGCCTTTCAGCTTCTTCATGCATCCCTGAGGTCCCTGTAATCCTGCTACTTTCTTTGCCCCAGAATGTTTCTTCTTCTTCTTTTCTTTCGGTTTAGAAGTAGAAACGTCTTGAGCAACGAAAGTCTGTGAACTCTGAAGAGAAAACGTCTCTGCCACCTCGAGTTCTGTCAGAAGTTCTACCCACGAATATGAACGCTTGTCCATATTATAGCTTAGGCGAAACTTCTCAAAACTCACTGGTAGAGATTGGAGGATGAGATTGACCTGGGTTTCCCCATTGATCTGTGCTCCAAGGATTTCCATCTCCTTCAACCAAGCCATCATTTGAAGGTATGTTCCCTTACGGGCATACCCTAAACCAAGTTGGTTGTAGTCAAGTTCTTCATTACCTTCTGCCTAGCAGCTCGATTACTTTGACCGAAGAGTTCATCGAGTTTGGATGTTTTATCACTGGTAATGGAAGAAGCCTGATTTTGATGACCTTCAGTCGTCTCGTCTGCTTCCAATCATTTCCTAAAATATTCAAACTCTTCTTTAATATTAATCTCGCTAGGCTTTTCGGTACAGAACTCGGCAAGATCACACTTGGGTTCCTCGGCAGTAGAGACAAAGTCCATGTTTAATTCCCAATCATTATCATTATTAGGGGCATTTATTTGGTTTTCTCTTTGAATTATGTCAAGTGGGTCTAGATTCATTTTAAAGCACCTGAGAATCACAACAATCACACACTTTAGATTTTGAAAGTAAATTGACTCCTCAAAAACAATTTTACTACAAAATCTACCAACACCTCAAAACACCGAGAATTTCGCATGCCACGATGGTGTGAATGTATATGAATTCTACATTTGTAAGAGGAGGTTTTACCCATTAATTTTACTATCTTGTCATCCTAACTTTCTGACAAGTAAAATTAATAGTTGGTCCTCTTCGACCCTACAAAATAATAGCAGTGACTCCGATGGGGAGGATACTATTATTTGTATCTAAATGTTTACCATTACACGACACTAAGAAAAATTATCTTCGATTATGTGTCTTCCGATGGGGAAGTACACACGCTCTTCAATAATTTCCTATAGTCTTTTCTGACCTAGTGATCCGCAGAACAAGCCCATCCGATGGGGAGGAAGACACTCAGAGCCGACGCGCAGACTTATTCACATCACTTATCAGATTGTAATGGAGGTCATGGGACCCTTAGGGTTCCTCTCCCACTTAGTTATTTATGTTGAGGTTTTCACATGCACACACACAACAAGCACATAAACCAATATAATAGTATAATGAAAAAATCCTAGATTTTTCCAACTATTATGGCCTTGGTCTCCAATGCGCCTCCAGTCGTGTCGTCACCTCGTCTACTCCATCCTTACCATGCGCAAGCCACCATGAAGGAATCCCCGAGCCGAGATGACTAGCTTACTTATTTATATCCATTGATCCTATACTCCATAAAGGAGTGTACATGTAGTCTAGATCAAAAGTAAATAAAAGCTTGGCTAAACAAGTGTCATATTTAATTACAAAAATTAAATAACTTATCTAACCTCGTCAACCCTGAGGTTTCAATTAATATACATCACACACAATCAATCACATACATAACCACAATTTGCCATAATAGTTGGAATCTAGTGCCTGCAACACAAAGTTAGCCTACGCACATCCAAAAATTTACCAGCAAAAATAATGTACATGATAATGTGTAGAAAAATAACCGAATCCTAAGCACACAAAATCGGAAATACAGCTCTGATACCAATTGTTAGGAGGTATGGCTTGGCGGTTTCCAAGACAACCACGGGGTCGTACCTGAGAGAACTCTCTTGGTCTATGGATTAAAATTTTAATCCGAATAAAGACCCGTCCCTCTAACGACCGTCTCATCATCGTGTTAATTAATCCAAGTTACAACTTAGCCAAAACCAAGGTTAAGGCTTTGTAACTTTCCGGATTAATTAACCGCGGAAAAGACGACGATTGGATCGCCGATTTTTGTGTTTATCTTCGGGGTCCAGTTAGTTAATTATTATCTATGATAAACAATCAAAATAATTAACAAACATACATAAAATGATGAGGTATAAAATCATGGCACAATAAAACATAGCAAAAGTAAAACGGAGCTCGGGAGAGTTATACCTCGCCGTTTACCTCACAGTCTTCTACCTTATGACCCTCCCCTCCTGGACGTCATGTGGGCAACGATCTACCAAGACGCGGAGTCACCAAGGCACGCCAAAATCACCTACTTCAAGCCTCTTCCTCTTTGGTAGCAAAAACCCTAGCTAGGGTTTCAGCCAACCTCCTTGTCGCCTCTCCTCCTCCCACCGCCGGCCACCTCAAGCTCCAAGCTTTGGCCGGCCAAGAGGCAGCTCCGAGAGGCAGCTCCGAGAGGCAGCTGGGAAGATGAAGAAAAGGGAAGAAGAAGCTGAGCAAGCTCCTTCTTCTTCCCAAAAACCCGCCGGAAAACACTAATCCCTCTCCCTCACCGCCTGCACCAAACACGAAGCCAAGCCTCTGTTTTCCGGTCGCCAGAAACCTCTCCTCCTTGCTCCTTGCTTGCGCACACAGAGGAGGAGACAGTGATGAGGGAAAGAGACGTGATCTGAGAGGAAGAAGGGAAAGAAACCAAGCTTCTCTTCCCTTTAGCTGCCGGCGCCGCAAGGTGATGAACCCGTCGCTGACTTCCTCTCCACCCGCACCTCTGCTCCAAGCCGAGCACAAAGATGCCCTTCCCTCTCCTGCCAGTCCTTCACGCCCAAGAGATGAGTGGATGAAGAAGAGCAAGCTCTTCTTCTTCCTCCTCCTTCTCACCGGCGCAAGAGTAACCTAGGAGAGAGAGAGAGAGCTAAGGAGGAAGGGGTTTGTGGGTTTTTTTAAATTAATCCGAATTAATTCTCAATTAATTCATTAAGCCTTGTATCATGACTCCTAAGGGGTATTTATAGAGCTAAGATAGGGACCATGAGGAGGAGTTAGTTTTTGGCCCGCTAATGGATCCAAACCCGATCCATTAATGGTGATCCATTCCACTAAAGGATCTCATATTGTACTTCCTCACCAACCCCCATATTTTCATATGGGCTCCACATATTACGAGTCGTCCATCTCCCCGTGTTTAAGATATCGAATGCCCGATAATTAATTTAATTTACTGAAAATTAAATTAATTATCCTCTTGATCCTTGATTAGTACCACTCAAACTTTTTCATCATGCCGGACCATAGTCCACTTGCAAGATTTGACATGACGATCCTTTTGAGCTCACCAAGGGGCATCATCATCCCGACTCACCAGGACACAGATTTCGTCAATAATCAACAGCGCACCATATAATTAATATAATTTCCCAATTTACCGGGCGTATTGATTTAACAGAATAAATCTCACCTTTAATAAGTCAAAGAAATAATATATAATTATACATGCCTGTTATTATTTCGGGATTAAGAGATCGTACTCCATAATATTTATCCGAGGTCTAATCCAATTTACGAAGTCAATACAAAACTGGATGACCTCTCTTTTGGTCCTACTCAATGTACACAAAGTACACTAGTGTAATTCTATGGTTAAGATAAATCACACCTAATTACACTACAACAATCCCGATGGTTTGTTCAACTCCATCTCAGTTGTGAGCCATTTTCTTATACTTTGACAAGGAACCTGATAACATGATCTTCTGTGCGATACCACGCACCATGTTATCTACAATGCTAAGTTTTAGACATTTTGTACATATACTAATATAAACATGCACTGTTGGCCCAGACCCAAAGAATAGCGCACCCAAGAACCACACCAATATGCAAGAAGAACAAAAGAAAACGAAAAAAACGAAAGAATTTATTATTCTGGAAAAAACAAACTTACAAAAATTGAGACACAATTTCACATGCCTCTAGGACCCTTTAAATACACCACAAACAAGACTTATTCAAGGCTAATCCCATTAAAATAGGAAGACTAATTCGCTAGTTATTCCTTTAAGATAGGAAAGGCTAACCCAAGACTAAGTCATAAAAATTATCAAAATAAAATAAAAATAAAATGTAATGATAATGTCTGGATTAATTATTTTCTCACATTACTCCCCCTAATCCAGACATGGCTGTAAATCACGGACACCGAGTAGTTGTCGCATGGCAGCTAACTTCACTCCTGGCATTCTCCCCCACCATGGTAGCAACCTCTGTAACTGCATTTTGTATTGTAGTTTCTCCAGACAGTTTGGGATGCTGAAGAGCATCATGTGAAGCGTTGCCATCTTCTACTTCCAATGTAACCAATCCAGCAACACGACCCAAACCTGGATGGGGACATGTATGAAGATAAGACAACACAGCACCATGTGAAGATGACGACAATGTATAACCTCTTCAAAGTCGATGCCTTATCGTTGTACATAGCCTTTAGCAACTAATCTTGCTTTGTGCTTAACAACTTTCCCATCTGAATCTTTCTTCAATTTGAACACCCAGTTTAGACCGATAGGTTTACGGCCTAATGGGAGCTCAGTTAGGGTCCAGGTCTTGTTTTTCTCAATAGATCTCAGTTCTTCCTCCATTGCTTCGTACCAGCAAGTCTCGGTTGCAGCTTCTTGATAACTTGTTGGCTCATCAGACATCACCAGCATTGCCTCATTCTCTTCTTCGTCAATACCAACCACTTCCTCAGTGTTGGCATAGATATCAGCAATGGACCTAAAGCGGACTGGTCTTTCTTGAGACTCGGGTGAGTCTGATAATGAAGGCGAGGTAGCTGCATGGGCGTTTGATGGTGGTGTAGATAGACTTGACGTTCTTGGCATAGGTACCACAGCTGTTGCTGGTGGTGTGACATCTTTCACCCCTGCCTGAGTGTCTGCTGCAACAATCACCTCGTCGGTGTCGAATGCATCCACCACCATAAACTCCAATAAGTTTTCTTCATTGTTGGCACCTGCATCCCATGTCCATTCACAATTTTCTTGAAACATTACATCTCTACTTATTTGTAGCTTGCCATGCGTTAGATCAAATAGACGATGAGCTTTGCAACTTTCCTCGACACCCAAGTATACCATGGGTGAGCTTCTGTCGTCAAGTTTCTTCAGATGAGGGGTTATGTTTTTCACATATGCAACACAACCGAATACTCTCAAGTGGGTGACTTGTGGCTTCCACCCCATCCAAGCTTCAAATGGGGTACGCTCTCCTAGCGCCTTAGTTGGAGACGATTCAGCAGATAGACAGCATGCCTAATCGCTTCTCCCCAGAACCTTACTGGCATATGTGTACCCTTGAGGAGAGATCTTGCCATGGCCATCACGGTGCGATTACGCCGCTCCACTACACCATTCTATTGGGGTGTGTAGAGAGCCGTCAAGTGCCGCTCGATTCATTCATTTTCACAGAACCGAGTGAACTCCGTGGATAGAAACTCGCCGCCTCGATCTGTTCCAGAGTGTTCTGATCTTGTACTCAGTCTTGTTCTCTGTCAAGAATTTGAACTTCTTGAATGCCTGGAATGCATCACTCTTTGCTGCCAATGCAAACACCCACATCCACCTAGTGAAATCATCCACAATTAGAAGAAAATACTTGTTACCGGCAAGTGTACATGGTGAGATTGGCCCGCAAATATCAGCATGGAGAAGTTCTAACGACTTCTTTGCTTTAAAGTTTGCTTGGTACGGGAACGACAATCTTGCATGCTTGGCGATCACACACACCTCGCAAAGCTTGTTCGGCTGGGGCAATATTGGCACATCAACTGCCAATTTCTTCTCACCCAATAGCTTCAAGTCATGGAAATTGACATGTCCGAGCCTTGCATGCCATAACCAGGTTGGGTCTTCTAGGCTTGCCAGGAGACAGACTTGTTTGAGTGTCTTCAAGGTTATCTTGTACAAGCGATTTTGTGTTCGCTTTACCAACATCAAGAGCTTCCTGCTCCCATCAATCACCTTCATGGTATCTCCTTCCATGTGCACCTCGTTCCTAGTTTCTGTCAATTGACCAAGACTGATGATATTACTACAAAGTTTTGGAATGTAGTATACCTCATGGAGAGCCTTCTGATCGCCGTTCTTGCATTCGAACACCCTCCCGGTGATGGTTGATCCATGAGTTTCTGTCTCTTTGCCCATGATCTCTATGGTTGATCCATCGCCAAACCTCACCCTCCTGGTGATGGTTTCATCTAGTTCTTGAAACTTCTCGCGTTGGCCAGTCATGTGGTTGTTGGCACCGTTGTCAAGGTACCAAACGTCTTTATCTTCTCCTTTCTTCACGCTGCGATACATCTCTGGTAGAAACCTTTCTTCACTGAGCAGAATCATATCTTGCCGCTCTCGGCTAGCGTGAGACTCATCGTGGGACACGCTCATCATCAGTGCTGGCTCTTCATCGGTGTCGCAAGTAAGGTGAGCCTCATTATCACGACGCTTGTTGTAGCATTCGGACACATAATTCCCCATTTTATCACAATTGAAGCACTTTATATGGCTCTTATCACGAGTGCCACTGTTGTTGCCGCTAGTTCCTCCTGCACTGTCTTGGCGCTGTGTGCCATGACCACGATCGCGCCCTCGCCCACGCCACTTGCCACGATTAGGGCCGCTGGACCCGCGCCCCTTGCCTCCTGACGGAGTGTCCACGTTGCTCCCTTTTTGTCGCATTTGCCATTCGGCATGAGTAAGCAGGAGCTCACCTTCAATGCCGTTGGTGTTGCCTCGTAATCGCAGTGTTCGTTCCTCGTATGCCTTCAGTCGCCCGATAGTCATAGTCTCAAGGTCGTGGAACTGCTCAATACCGGCAATAATAGGGAAGAATTTATCATGGAAAAAATCGAGCAACTTCTTTACCAACGAGGAATCTTCAAGCGTGGCACCAAGAGTGGAGAACTTGCTGCTCATAGCGCTGAGTTTGCCAGCGCACTCATCAATAGTATCGGTCTCCTTCATCCGGAGGGCGTTAAACTCGCTCTTTAACGTTTGTACGCAGTCTTTCTTCACTCGTTCACTACCTAGGTACCTCAGCTTGAGGCTGTCCCAGACTTCTTTCGCTGTCTTCTTTGTTGCAATTTAGAGAAGAATGTCTTCGGGGACACACTGCAAGATGTATGCACGTGCCTTTTGTCCTTCTTTGCATCCACCTGGGCTTCTTTATCTGGCTCCACTGCCTCCCAGACTCCCTGGGCATCGAGAATTGCCTCTTCTTTATTGCCCACATAGTATAATTGTGAGGGCTTAGCATCGGATAGGGAAATGACACTCCGCCGTTCTCCTTCACTAGGATGCTCGACATTTTTGTGGAAGCGAGGATTCTTGGCTGCTCTATACTACCAAAGCTCTGATACCAATTATTAGCCCATACCCAAAGAATAGCGCACCCAAGAACCACACCAATATGCAAGAAGAACAAAGGAAAACGAAGAAAACGAAAAAAAACGAAAGAATTTATTATTCTGGAAAAAACAAACTTACAAAAACTGAGACACAATTTCACATGCCTAGGACCCTTTAAATACACCACGAACAAGACTTATTCAAGGCTAATCCCATTAAAATAGGAATTAAAATAGGAAGACTAATTCGCTAGTTATCCTTTAAGATAGGAAAGGCTAACCCAAGACTAAGTCATAAAAATTATCAAAATAAAATGTGATGATAATGTCTGGATTAATTATTTTCTCACATGTTAGGACCGAAAGGAATTTAGATATCTCCACAATGATATGATATTGTCTACTTTGGGCCTAAGCCTCATGGTTTTACTCTTGGGCTCTCCCAAAAGGCCTTATGCCAATGGAGATATTTTTTTTCCTTATAAGCCTATGATCATTCCTATGTCTTTGCGATGTAGGACTATGTTTGCAACCTTGCAACCGCTAACAATCCCCCCCTCAAACAAAGGACCACATGCCCCCCACAAGCGAAAACCCTTTCTGTTTGATGTCTGATCCTCAACCTACCAGGACTTTCTGCCCCTTGGTCCACCCGACCTACTAGGACTTCACTGCCTAGTCGCAACTAGGACTTCTCTGTCTGGTGTTTGGTCCTCTTGATCAAGACACGGGAGTCCACACATCCTTTATTTAAGGCTTAAGCTACATGGTTAGATCTGGATCATGAAGAGCGACCTGGCTCTGATACCAATTGTTAGGATAGAAAGGAATTTAGATATCTCCACAATGATATGATATTGTCCACTTTGGGCCTAAGCCCTCATGGTTTTACTCTTGGGCTCTCCTAAAAGGTCTCATGCCAATGGAGATATCTTTTTTTCCTTATAAGCCTATGATCTTTCCTATGTCTTTGCGATGTGGGACTATGTTTGCAACTTTGCAACCGCTAACATGCACTGTGTGATTTTACGATTATCTTTAAAATGTAAATGTATTCTAACCAAACACTAAATTTTTAGTATACATCCTAACACCCTATTCTTCCTTTCATCGTCGAATCCATCTCTTCTTCCTTCCTTTTTCTTCTCACACGATCTCCTCTATTCTTCTTCCTCTTCTTCTTCGTCGAATAGCCTTCGCCAGACGTCCTTCTCCTCTGCTCTATTGCGATCTGTGGTTGATGCCGCAGCACAAACGGCAGTATCTTCCCCTCTCCCACGGCATCGCCTCTTCCCTTCCATTTGATCTCTTCTCTTCTTTGGAAGGGGGTTAGCTGCGGCGTCGGGAAGGGTTGAAACACGGCGATTGGGGTGGCGGCTCAACCGGCAGGGATCTATCCAAGGCGGCACAAATCATAGAGATGTTGCTTGTTTTCCTCTGATTTGGTATTGAAAGGTTGTCAGAGACGGGGCATCTCACTAGGAGTATTGTTCGCTGCTAGAGCTAAGTTGGGAAGGCTAAGAGCCAGCGATCATTTAAGGTAAGACCTAGCTCTTTTAGTATTGAGTTGGATGGAGATTGTGATATGTTGTGGTCAATCTGAAGCCTTTGCTGCAACTATACTGGCAACAATTGCAGGGTGATGAGGTTCTAATATTTGACCTAGCTTGTGAGACCTACGAGTAATGCATCATTTTAGCTGGAGGTATCCCTGTGTATGTGCCGTTGGATCCACCTTACTGGACACTAAATGTAGATAAGTTTATTTGGTCATTTACTTGGTGAACAAGAGCTGTGGTTCTGAACAGGTCATTGTTCTAACTATAAATTAGAGTCCGCACAACCCTACTGGAAAGGTTTTCTCTAAGGAAGAGCTGGAGGTAATTGCTGCAGCATGCTGCTAGATGGTCTGCCTTGCTATAACTGATGAAGTGTACGAATATATAACTCGATACACATAAGCATTTATCCATTGCATCACTTCCAATATTGAAAGAAAGGATAATTATCACATCATCCTTGTCCAAAACTTTTAGTGTGACAGGTTAGAGGATTGGCTGGGCTTTGTGCACCTACTGCCATTGCATATACAATTAGAGTATTCATATCAAAATAATAGATTCAGCTCCTGCACCTTTCCAAGAAGTTGCCTTGCAAAGTCCACCAGAATATTTTAGCTCTCTGAAAGAAGATTATGATTTTTTTTCATGGAGATTGAGATGATCAGACTCAACAAAGCTGATACGGGAGGTTTGTTTTCTGCAAGAGTAATGATACTTTGAGTGTTGCTGATCAAAAGATGTGAAATTGTGTCGATCATTGATTGATTGACACTTGGATATTTTGGACGGAGGTTCTTTTCACCTACAGATTTCTCTTTGGAGGCGGATACTTTTAGACTTGTCTCTATATATATCTTTCAGATTTCTATATATGATTTCTTTTATGGATAGTAGTAGGATTTACTTTTATCTGCCTTTTGTTTATCCTGCTTGATTCTTACTGTTTGACTTTTATCATACTCAAATTTATTTTTAATACAGTCTTCATGCTTGATATTCTGATTCTAGAGGGTATATACATTATTGATACCTAGTATTATTTCATGCCTAGTAGGTTATTTATATGTCATGATTTATTCTTCAGACATGTGTATGTCATTTTGAGATTTGCTTGATGAGTGTTAACGTTATACACCATCTTTGTATTATTGCATAACTGGTGATCCTTGGCTCCCTTGTGATTGAGACGAGTCGTTAGTCATACCAGGATCTGCATACATTGTCACTTATGGTTAACGGTACTATCAGGAGGGTGTGTGTAGTTGTCCTGTCAAGGCTCCGCTCGGCCGCTCATGAGTAGTGGTTCCTGCAGCGTGATAGTAGACAGGGATCCCTCTTTCCTGTGATATGAGGAGATGATAGCGATGCTCCCCCATATGACTTGGGGTAGGAGGGTGTCCCCTGCCAGCATCCTATTCGCTTAGTCACTCAAGAGCAATGGCGGTAGAGTACGTATAGTTATCATAGCCCTACCTACTCACCTCACCCATGATTGGTGACGGTGGCTGACTGACATCAGGGGTGACCATGTAATTGTATCATGTGCCCAATTGCATAGATTGCATTTGTTTATGTTTGTTGCACTTGTTTGAGCGATGATTACTGCATTTGGATGACATGTACATACAGGAGGTATTTTATTCGCTTATGGTCTGGTGATCATTTAGGTTTTGGGATTTATGACCTTCATACCCCCCAGGTGTGTTTGATATGGGTATATACATGCATCTAGTGTACCGATCATATATTCTAATTTTCCTTTTGATACTGAATGTGCTTACTTCTGTGCTTCTATTGTATGACCTTTTTATCCCTATGCATATCTATCTGTTTATGAGTCCCCATGGACTCAAAATCGTTATTATGTTTTCTATTTCCAGGCGGATGTACCTGGAGTTAGGAGAGAGCCTAGCAACCATCCCCCCTTTCGTTGTGACACTCTAATTTTTTATTTGTCTTTGTGGTAACTTAGTTTTCCTTTTTGGTTTCCGTGGATTTATATTTATCTTGTACCTTGTGTTTGTGTGCTTTGTGTGCTCCGGAGGAGCTTATGATTGTAGGTTTGTGATGTAAGTAGTTCCGACACGCGTTTTTGTGTGTTTTGATGTATTTTATTTCTGTTATATTATATTTTCAGTCGTTGGCTGAGGATGATGAGATGGCCGTGTAGGCCCTGTATCGGGGGTTCATATTATCCACTGTATAGGGGAGGTGTTGTCCGATTTTATTGTTGGGACCTTGCCGTACGGTTAGAGTGGGTGAATAGCCGATTACCACTTGATTCGAGGTTTTTTCCTACAAGTGTTAGCACGCGCAAGCGAAAACTTAAACTATAAATTAAAACCAATGCTAACACAAATCGTTTACATGGTTCGGAGATAAATCTCTACTCCACGGCCGTCCGTAAGGTGGACGATCCTAATCCGTCAGTGGATGAGTCCCTGAAAGACCTCCGGCTAGCTCTTGTCGCTCCTTGTGGGTAGAGAAATCTCGCCCCAAACCCTCGACAATACCTGAGCACTAAAAGACTACTAATAAGCTCTAACCAAGCTTATTTCGTCAAGAACTCTCAGTCAAAACGTGGACTCTCTTAAATAGAGCTTTTTGCTGAAAGGACCGTTACCAGTCGACTGGTTAAGTACCAGTCGACTGGTCCACCTAGTATTTGAACGTTACAGCCCAACGTTCGAATACCAGTTGACTGCCCCTAAGATCAGTCGACTGATCTTTCTGTGGACTTCATCAGTCGACTTATCCAAGCATCAATCGACTGTTCACCCCTAAACATAAGGTTTCCCTTCCCAAGTACATTTCTCTCAACACTCGAATCCTAGGATTTCCTTCCTGAGTACAATTCCCTTAGCACTCGAACCCTCACGACTTAGTTGACTCTTCATCTAGCAGCCTCGATCTGTTGCCTTCAAGCCCTCTTCGACTTTGGCTCTTGTCCCTCAGATGCATGCAAGCCCACGGCTCGTCTCCCATGTCATCCTTTGCATATGCCTCGAAGTCCGCTTCCCTCGGCTCATCGTCCCTGCTTTGTCCACGGTTCCTCGGATGCATACAAGCCCATAGCTTGTTTCCTCATCCCATCCTTCACCGGACCCAAAGCTGTCCAGCTAAGTCCATGTGTATCCTGCAAACTTGCACACTCAAATACACATATCAAATACAAGGGTAAACTTAACTTAAACCCTTTGCCCAAACATCAAAACACATGGTCACTTCGGACCATAGATTGCCCCAACATTTATATCGGCTCAGCGACTCCTCTTTGGGGGCGTGACAAGTTATTTGGTATATTTTTCACCCCCTTGCCTAACTTCCAATTAGGATTAGTCACTTGGTAGACTTATCACTTTCAAACATCAAGTCTTATTTAGATTAACCCTTTGGTTAAAATTGACCAGACTTAGGTATATTGTCAAACATCGAAATCCTAGATGTTGATTGCACCAACAAAGAAGACTAGCTATTTCAAGTGATTATATTATTTATTCACTTGAACATGAATGTGACTTAAGCATTGATGAAGATCCAGTCTCGTTTATACAAATCATGAAAAGTGACAATTTTGAAATGTAGCTTAATGATATGAAAGAAGAGTTAAATTCTATGGACAATAAAGTATGGGACCTAGTTGAGTTGCCTAAAGGTTCAAAATGAGTTGGTTGTAAATAACATTTTAAGACCAAACATGATTCAAAAGGCAACATTGAAAGATATAAAGTTAGACTTGTCGCCAAAGAATATACTCAAAAGGATGACATTGACTACAAAGAGACATTCTCTCTAATTTCTAAGAACTTTTTGAGGATTGTTTTAGCTTTAGTAGCTCATTATGACCTAGAGCTTCACCAAATGGACGTAAATATCGCCTTTTTGAATAGCAACTTCGAAGAAGAAGTTGATATGAATTAACATTAAGGTTTCATAGCCACACGAAAAGAAAATCAAGTGTGTAAATTGAAAAAGTCAATATATGGACTGAAAAAAGTTTTTAGACAATGGTATCTTAAATTCAATGATATTTGATCCTGCGCCAATCCACTAGTGAACTGACCGGTGTGTTGATTGCTGCAGTTGGAACTATAAAGAGAGGGAGATCGAAGAGAGAAATCACCATCACCTAGAGCACTTGAGGATGAACAAAAACTGAAGAGGAGGGTTACAATGGCACCAAGATGCTTTAGCGTTGCCACTCCGACGCTCAAGTAAGAACCAGTAAGGAGATGACAAATATGTGAATGAATAGCGGAGAATTGTAAGATAAAAAAAGTCTCCTTTCTCTTCGTGTGTATAGTCTCTTTTATATTATTTTTGTCAACTCTTTATCTTCCTAGTGTATTAATGATTCTGGCTCTTTATCTTCTCGGTATATTAATGACATTGGCTCTTTATCTTCTCAGTGTATTAATGGCTTGTGTTAATGGCAAATTAATTACTGATGCGGATTGGAGGTTGATTTTTCTAAGTTTCTGGTGGTCGGAATGCTAGTTCTAGTCCAAGTCGGGATGCCACCCGATTGTCCGATTAGTGACCTGTTCTAGTCGCCAACTACCAAGCCACTAGACTCTCAAGTCTGAGCGACTACTTGAGTTGGGAAGAGTTCTCTCGATAGCTTTTGAGTCTGGAGAGGTAGTTGTCGAGTGTAATTGAGTCGATGGGATGGAAAATATACTTTCGATTTTTTTTTAGTGGATCTCCCAAGAGGAAGCGAGCGAGAGCTGAGCCGATCCGGATGGAAGCCAAGTTAGGTGGTGAGTCGATCCCGATTGGAACACTGAGCTGGGAGTTAGGGTTCAGAGTCGAGAGTTGGGAGTCGACAGTCAGGCAGGTATCGAGAGTTGGGAGCCGAAATCGGGAGTCGGGGTAGGAATCGGGTCGGGCTTGGAAGACTGGAGAATCAAGACGGACTAGAGAGGCGCATATGCCTTCGCCAACTGGAGAGTCGGATCATAGCAGGTTCGAGCAAAGATGACCCTAAGGATCCATATTGACTTTGACCCCCTAACTCAGCAAATTTACTGACCTCTCTGGGACACGTAGGGGTTGATCAGATTAATTTTTGATTGGAATTACCATTTGGATTGCTCCAATTGAAGGTTGCAGATTGAAGTGTCGCTTGAATTATCGCTTGGATTTTTTGAATGTCGATTGGATAATGGCTACATGGATTTTTTACTTGGACGCTGCTTCTTTGACATCGATTGGATTTAACTGCTAGTTGGTAATTTTTCAATCAGTTGATTGAGATTTCCCGATTATAGAGAGAGCAAGTGGGCAATGTTGTTGATCAGAGCTAATGATAAGCTTTTGAGAATTGCTGGTTGAAGCTGACAAGAAGCTGCTAAGAATTACTGAACGACTAATTGATGCTAAGTTGTTGATTGAAAGTTCTAATTGCTCTTCCAATTGAATTTTCAACTTATTCTGTTCGCTTGGAATTTCCAATGCCACTGATCCGAAATTAGAGGATATGTATTTTCTCGACCTTGATCGAGGTGAGGTCGTTAGGTGTTCGCAACAGAGAATTCCTTGAAATTTTTCCTACCAATTAAGTGGAGGGCTCGACCAAGAGGTCATCAAGTGCTCTAGTCGGGGAACCAAATTTTTGCTGGAAATTAATTGGTGGGTCTAACAGGGTGTTCATTAGGCACTCCAGTCCAACGACCAATGGCATGTTCTTGAGTGAGAATTCCTTGAGAATTCTTGCTAGTGGACCCGTTAACCTTCGCTAGCTCCCGATGGAGGGAGGTTAAGCCCTTACGAGGAACTTGATTAGCTCCTGCTTGAGGGGGTTGAGCCCTTGAAAGGACCTTTGGTTAGCTCCTGCTCGAGGAGGCTGGGCCCTTTAGGACCTTTGGTTAGCTCTTGCTCGAGGAGGTTGAGGCCTTTCAGACCTCATCACTTTGGTTAGCTCCCACTTTGGGAGGTTGAGCCCTTAAGAGGACCTCGGTTCTTTGGTTAGCTCCTATTCGGGGAGGTTTACCCATTTCAGATCTTTGGTTAGCTCTTGCTTGGGGAGGTTGAGCTCTTAAGAGGACCTCAACACTTTGGTTAGCTCCTGGTTGGGTAGGCTAAGCCCTTTCGGATCTTTGGTTAGCACTCGCTTGGGGATGTTGAGCCCTTAAGAGAACCTTGGTGCTTTGGTTAGCTCCGGCTTGGGGAGGTTGAGCCCTTAAGAGGACCTTGGTGCTTTGGTTAGCTCCGGCTTTGGGAGGTTGAGCCCTTCGGACCTTGAGTTAGTGAAGTTTCACCCACCTGAGATGGAGTTCCGATTAACCATGGTCGTTTCTTTGCAAAGGTATATGTACATGACAGTTGGAGTTAGAACAAAATCAACGAAATATAAGGATACTTATTGGGTCTTGTAGGGTTGTAGTTAGTTGACACTGCACGATTGATTCAACATCTTTTTGTTTAGATCTTGAAGATAATAGCTTCTAGAGTTTAGATTGTAGATGACCCGGTAGGGACCTCACCATTGTGACTCGAGCTTGTTGACATCATCGATCGGTTTGACATTTTGTCATATGAAATGACCTACTTGGAACAACTGGGAATAACTCTTTTGTTTTATGTTTGGGAGGCGTTTGAGGGCACCTGTCTGATTAGTAATCTTCGTTGTCATAGTGATCCATTTGGGAAGTAGTGGGATGATAAGGTCCGGGAGAACGATTTGTCCAATTAGCCGTGCACTGATGGTTAGAATTGTGGTTTGGCTGAGCAGCAACCTCTATAGTCCAAATCGCCTTTTCCCTCCGACCATCTATCGACTGGTGATAATTTAGATAGGGTTCTTTAGCTCACAAGGGTGGAGGGGGAGTCTTTCGCTCTGAGTGAGGGATGGGAGCACTTGGAACTCCGAGATCCTTTCTCCGAGCATATTGGACTTCTTCCACATTCACATATTTAAGCAATCGGCCAAGTAGATCATCAAAACTAGTTGAGGGTTTTCTTACCAAGGGTCTGAAGAAATCTCCTTCTAATAGGCCTTGCAAGAAACCGCTCATTAATATATCAGAAGATGCCAACGGAACATCTTAAGTCATCCGATTAAAATGTTGAATATAATTTTCAAAGTTTCCTTAGACTTTTGCTTGAGAGAGAATAAATTCAACGATGTCTTGTGATACCTCCTACTAGTAGAAAAATGATGTAAGAATACTATTCTAATGTCGCCGAACGAGTGAATAGAGACCGCAGGGAGTTGGGTGAACCACCTATGAGCCGAGCCTGAGAGTGTGGTTATAAATACGTGACACCTCACACCATCAGAATATTGGTGTAATAAGGCAGCGTTTTCAAACTTGCACACATGGTTTTCCGGATTGACAGTTCCGCAATATTTACTGATCATTGGTGGTCGATAATGGCATGACAACGGATCTTCCAAATTCTTTGGCAAAAAGGAGAACTATGATGACTCTCTGGTTGACTAGTAGACGACACTTTGCCCCGAGCGGGGGTCTCAAGGCTGTGTGTGTCCGGTTGAAACTTTAGAGTGTGCGCCGAGGCGGAGGGTCTTTGGGAAGCTACTTGTTGTACTCGTTGCTGTTCCAATTCACTTTTTATCATGGTGGCAACGATTCGATTTAAGTCATCGTATGTTATGGTGATGGCGCCGCCTTTCTTGGTGTCATCTGTTGGATCGAGAAAACTGATAGAGGGGGGGGGTGAATATCGGAAATCTTTCGGATTTGAGTAAGAGTAGGTACGCAGTGGAAATTAAAAAACAAGACACAGAGACACAGTCGATTTACTTGGTTCGGAGCCTGTGTCGACTCCTACTCCAAGGCCCACGGTCGTTGACCGTTTACTTTGGGCAATTCTATATTAGGCGCAAAATAGTTTACAAAGGATTACAGAATTAAGTACAGTAAACTTTTAAATAGCTCTTTTACCGACGTCCGAGGTGGTTCAACTTTTTCGGAGCAGCGGGACGTCGTCGGCTCGAGTTGGAAGGATTCCGGGGCAAGGCACGAGCGTAGAAGATCTTTGAGGCGTTGAGAGAGTTGTTGTTCTGAAGCCTTGGTCGAAGGCCCTTTATATAGGGCCTGGGGGCGCCCCCCACGTGGCCTTTGATCCGCCAAAGTCTCGGTCGCGTCTGATCCTCTGGATCCGCTTTGACCGGGGCGCCCGGAGCGCTCGGGGCGCCCGGATTGACCGGGTCAAACTTTATCCGCTTGGCTTCGAGGGCTTTTGGTTCGATGCATGCGCATGGGGGCGCCCGGGACGCTGGGGCGCCCGGGAGCAGCGGGGCGCCCGGGAGCACGGGGGCGCCCCGCCCAGCAGCTGTTCGAACCCTTTTTCCTTTGACATGTTTTGTATGTACCTTGGGGGGCGCCCCTACTCAGCCTTTGCCTCTCTCCTTTGAGGCTTTCTGAGCTGCAGACACACGTTCCTTTGGTCCTGCATCCAGGGTTAGTCCAAAACACAATGCAACAATAGAATATGTATTTATACAGCCTTAGCTATCTTGGTTCTGACTTTGGTCTCCAAAATGGAGCCCTAGGTCGAACCGACGCCTACTGTTCCCTCGACGGGGAATACGTCCTCACCTACTCCTCTCGGGAGAATTTACCTGATGCCAACCGTTCCTCTGGTTGGACTTTTGCCTGACAGTCCTTTGTCAGGTCTTGTAAACTGGCAGTCCTTCGCCAGTTGCCTAGCAGTCCTTCGCTAGGGCTTTAGTCCCAGGCTATCCTTTGCCTGAAGCCTAGCAGTCCTTCGCTAGGGTTTGATACTGACAGTCCTTCGCCAGTTGCCTAGCAATCCTTCACTAGGGCTTTCTTTCCTGGCATTCCTTTGCCAGTGCCTAGCAGTCCTTCGCTAGGGCTTTTCCTGCACACTAGATTAACTTGTTAGAAAACAAGAAAGACTTAACTTTTGACCTATGTTGTCATTATCAAAACACAGGTTTGACTTAGGTGCATTCTGCACCAACAATCTCCCCCTTTTTGATTTATGACAATCCTAGTTCAAAAAGTTAAGTTTAAGCAAAACATGAAAAAGTTTTAACATTTGTTCCCTCCCCCTGGAAGGAATCTCCCCCCCAGATTTTTCAAAAATTCGTGGGGTTTAAAAAAAACTTTTACTTGTACTTGAAAACTTTTTGAAAGTGTTAGTTTAAGTAAGAATTTCAGTTTTAATACAGTTTTGAAAAACTTAAGCTTTAGAGTAAAAAATTTTTTGACAAGCTTAAGTAAGAACCTTTTGAAAGGCTAGAGTACTTAGGAAAAATTTTGAAAGCTTGAGTAACAATCTTGCAGCTAGAGCACTTAGCAACATTTTAAAAGCTTTAAGAAATTTTGAAATTAGAATACTTTAGAAAGCTTTAAGAAATTTTGAAACTAGAGTACTTGGGCAAAATTTTGAAAGCTTTAACAACTTTAGTACTTCTTCAAAAAGTTTAAGCTTTTGAATAAAGGAAAAGTATACTTTTGAACCTTTTTGAATAAAGGAAAATTTTGAAAACTTTTGAAAGCTTTTTTTTTTGCTTTTTGAATAAAAGATAAGAAAATTTTACTCTATAAGATTTTGAATAAAAGATGAGAAAATTTTACTCTATAAGAAAATTTTACTCTCTCCTTTTTGAATAAAGGAAAAATTTAGAAAAAGTAAAAGTAAAAGTAAAAGTAATTTTTCTCTTTCCTTTCCTATCTCTCCCCCTTTGCCATATATCAAAACAGATAAATATAGCATGAGTAAAGGAAATAAATAGGAATTTGCTGTACTGAACCAATTCATAATTAGATTTACACTAAATCAATTAATTTTCTCTGTAGGGACATGTCTAACCCAATTAGCTACTTACTAACTGTTATAAACAGTAGTTTTTGCTAGGGTTAGTCAAGTTAAGTGTTTCTGTTCAAGTTAGATTTTCTAAACTTGACACTTAACTTGATTGCTGTATAAGTTGTATTTAGTGCCCCAATTGCTGCAGATGCACTGACTTAAAGCATCTTGAATTAAGGCAAAGACCTAAGCATCTCAACCCTTTCTAGGTTATCAATCAAAAGTACCCTAAGGTGCTTGTGAGATGCTGGCTTTTAAGTCTATAGGTGCATGCAGTTCTAGGGTTAGAGCCTAGGCTAAATCCATTTTCGAAAAACACCTAGTTTTGAAATAGAACTACTTCGAAAAATGAAAACTAATTTTGAAATTAAGTAAAACAGTTTTTCAAGTTCTATTTTTTTTAAAAAAATTTTAAATCAAAAAAAATCTATTCTACAGACCACAATCCTAACTGCCTTCTTAGTGAGCTAAACTCAGATTCAGGTAAGGGTTTTGTGAATATATCAGCTAGGTTGGATTTAGAGTCAATATACTTAAGTACTATTTCACCCCTGGTTACATGGTCTCTTACAAAATGATGTTTGACTTCTATATGTTTAGTTCTGGAGTGTTGAATTGGGTTCTTAGTTAAATTAATTGAACTTATATTGTCAATAAATACTTGAGTTTGAGTGTAGTTGAGCTGGAAGTCCTTAAGTGTGTGCATCATCCATAAAAGTTGAGCCACACACTCTCCTAATGCCACATACTCAGCTTCAGTTGTGGATAAAGCCACACAGTGTTGTTTTCTGCTGCACCAACTGACTAGACTCTGACCTAACAGTTGGCAGCTTCCACTTGTGCTCTTTCTATCTAATTTACAGCCAGCATAGTCAGAATCTGAGTATCCGGTTAAAGCAAAAGTTGAGGTCCTAGGATACCAAATCCCTACATTTAGGGTGCCCTTTACATATCTCAGTATTCTTTTTAGGGCTGCTAAGTGTGTTTCCTTAGCACAGGTTTGGTATCTAGCACACATTCCTACAGCAAAGAGAATATCAGGTCTACTAGATGTAAGGTACAGTAGGCTACCTATCATACTCCTATATAGTTTAAGGTCCACTGGTTTACCATCAGGGTCACTATCTATTTTTATATTAGTGGCCATGGGGGTACTTATGCTTTTAGAGTTATCCATTTTGAATTTCTTTATTAACTCTTTAGCATATTTGAATTGATGAACGTAAATGCCATCCCTAGTTTGTTTGATTTGTAGTCCTAAGAAGAAGGTGAGCTCACCAACTAAGCTCATTTCAAATTCATCTTCCATTATCTTGACAAATTCTTTTAGGAAGTTGGTGTCGGTGGATCCAAAGATTATGTCATCTACGTAAATTTGGGCAATAAATATATCTTTTCCTAGGTTTTTAACAAATAAAGTTGAGTCAATTTGGCCTTGTTTAAATTCTTTAGAAGTTAAATAGGTTGATAACCGTTCATACCAGGCCCTAGGTGCTTGTTTTAGTCCATATAATGCTTTGGTTAGTTTGTAAACATGGTTAGGTTTGGCTAAGTCCTCAAACCCTGGGGGTTGTCCTACATAAACTTCTTCTTTAATAAATCCATTTAAAAAGGCTGACTTTACATCCATTTGATATAATTTGAATCCTTTATGGGATGCAAATGCTAATAACATTCTAATGGACTCAAGTCTAGCTACTGGGGCGTATGTCTCATCGTAATCTAATCCCTCTACTTGGCTGAATCCCTTGGCTACTAAGCGGGCTTTATTTCTGACTATTTCTCCTTAATCATTTAGTTTATTCCTAAAGACCCACTTAGTATCTATGATGGATTTGCCTTCAGGTTTAGGCACTAGTTCCCAGACTTGGTTCCTTTCAAATTGGGCTAATTCTTCTTGCATAGCTATGATCCAGTCAGGGTCAGGTAGGGCTTCATCTATAGTTTTGGGTTCTATTTTTGATATCATAGCTATTTGACTGAGGTTTCTATAGGAGGACCTAGTCCTGACTCCTAGAGTTGGATCACCCACAATTTGATCGGTTAGGTGACTAAGTCTGGGTTTCTTTGTTCTTCTAGAACTTGGTTCAGCCTCAGGTCCGGCTGGTTGGTTTGGTTCACTATTTGTTTCGACTCTTTGGGCTGGTTCATTTGTTGGTTCGATTCTTGGTTCAGTTGATTCATTAGTTGGTTCAATAGTTAGTTCGTTTAAGGGTTCAATTAATGGTTCAATAGTTTGTTCATTGTTTTCTTGGTCAGAGTTTGATGAAGTTGGGTCTGGATTATTAGATGTTGAATTGATTTCTTCATCAAAAATTAAGTTTGTTGTTTCTTCAATTTTCTTAGTTTGTTTATTGTAAATTCTATAGGCTCTGCTTGTGGTTGAGTATCCTAGGAAAATACCAGGGTTTGACTTGGATTGAAATTTTCCTAAATAGTCTTTGGTGTTTAGGATATGGACTTTACATCCAAAGACCCTTAGGTAATGTAAATTTGGTAGTCTATGGTAGTACAATTCATAGGGGGTTTTGCTGTGTCGCTTGTTAATTAAAACCCTATTTTGGATATAACAGGCTGTACTAATTGCTTCTGCCCAAAATTGGTTTGCTAGATTAAATTCGTTGAGCATAGCCCTAGCGGCTTCTTGTAAGGTTCTATTCCTTCGCTCAACTATCTCATTTTGTTAGGGGGTTCTAGGACATGAAAATTTATGTAAATACCCATTTATTTTACAGAATTCCTCGAACCGTTGATTCTCAAACTCTCCCCCGTGATCACTCCTAAGTCTTTTAATTTTAGTGTCGTTTTGATTTTCAATTAGTTTACAGAATTCAATAAATAGGTTTAGGGTTTCATCTTTAGTTTTTAGGAACTTAACCCAGGTAAACCTAGAGTAATCATCAACTATTACTAAGCAGTATCGGTTCCCGCTTAGTGACTTGGCTCCATGTGAATCAAATAGGTCAAGGTGCAGGAGCTCAAGTGTAGTTTGAGTTAAATCAGATTGAATAAGTTTGTGTTTGGATTTGGTTTGTTTACCTTGATTACATGATTCACATATTAGGTTTTCATGATTTTTGATTTTAGGGATACCTTTGATTAAGCCGAGTTGGGTAATTTTTGCGATAGTTCTCAAATTGGTATGACCTAATCTCCTGTGCCAGAGGTTTGATTGTTCTAACTGTGTTAACATACATTTTGGTATAAGGGGAAGGTTTATAGTGTATACGTTGTTTTTTCTAGTGCCCTTAAGTATGATTTCTGAGTTTTGTTCATTTCTAATCAGGCAGTTGGAATTGTTGAAAGTAACTATATAACCAGAATCACATAACTGACTTATACTAAGCAAGTTAAAATTAAAGTTTTCAACCAATAGAACTTTCTTAATAATGAAATCAGATTTAAGCTCAATATTACCTGACCCAATTACCTTGAGTGTAGCATTATTGCCAAATGCCACTGAGCCTAGGTTTTTGAGTTTGAGCTTGGTGAACTTCAATTTATCTCCAGTCATGTGTCTGGAGCAACCGCTATCCAACATCCATTGGTCCAAATCTTTATGTTCCTACGCATAAAGAATTTTCTTGATTTGGATCCAATTAGAATCAGGAATAGCTTAAATTGAGTTTCACTGCCTAGTCTGTCTCACCTAAATCTAGGGTTTTCAATCACGTTAACCTTATAGGTTTTCGTGAGATAGGTTTTGATAGTTTTGAAAGTTGAAAGTTTATTTAAAAATAATTAAATTTTGAAAACTTAATTAATTTTGAAAACGATTAAATTTTTCAACAGAAGATTAAATCTACAAATAACTGAATTTTTGTGTTAGATTCGAATTTGACAAAAATTAATTTGAATTTGAATTTCAAAAATTGACTTCCAGGTCTTGGCGAGGCACTAGGCCTTCTTTGGCCGAAGCCTTATGGGATCATCCACCCTTTCTTGACAAAGCCTTTTAATGAAATTTCATTTTCAAAATTATTCTTTGAAAAATTTCTGGTCTAACTAGTTTGGATTTTGGATCGGTAGCTTCGGCTGGTTTCACCAGTCTAAAGAGACCAAGTAAACTTGATCTTATTAGAATTGGTTTCCCCAACATACTATCATCTCACCTCCACCCAATACTATGTTTTCAAGTTTTAGTTAAGTTTGTTTGGTCCTTAAACTAGCCTAAGTCTAAGCATGGTAAATTGCAGAAATTAAATAAACAGGCAAACAAACATATTGCAATTAAAAAAATTTATCTAATAATGAATATAATTTTCAGTTTGGCTCCCCCTGGACTAAAGCCACGGTGATGGTTAGGCAAGATGTGAATCTTGTCCTTGGGGATCCAATACTGATTTGATCCAGTTGGTTTGTTCAGGTATAGTTTAGGTACCCATGCCTGAATTTTACCTCTAGACTGATTCAGTACAGCAAAGTAAGATCTTTGCCGGGATTTGGTTCTATAGCCTAGTCCGGATCTATTTAGAACTGATTTCTGCTTTCCAAGGATCATGTCAAGACCTTTGGAACCAGATGTAAATCGTTCTAATGCTGATCTATGATCCTTAACCTGAGTTTTCAGGGAGGAGTTTTCCTTTTCAAGTTTTTTAACTTGAGTAGGAGTTCCTTCCTGAACCTTCTCGGTTAAGGGTTTAGAGTCAGCTCCCTCTTTCAGGAGTTTTACTTCCTGTCGGAGGGATTCGACTCGGAGTTTGGCTTTGGCCAAATCTCGAGAAAGAAAGGAAATTAACTCACTTAATTGCAATCTATTAAAACCAGTTACCTTAATTTCTCCGTCTTCTGTGAAGGTCAGCTTGCCGTCCTCTTGTTCTGTTTCTGACTCAGTCTCGACTTTATCAGAGGCGGTCAGAGCTAGGAGATTGGACTGGGGTGCTTCTTCTTCTTCTTCTGAGGAAGACTCGTCCCATGTTGCTTACAATGCCTTCTTCCTTCTCGTCTTTTTAGTCTCCTTTAGGTTAGGGCACTCTGACTTGTAGTGACCCTTTTTCTTGCACTCGTAGCAGGTTACATTAGGCTTGTTCGCGGGTTCAGCTGGTTCGTCCTTTCTTCGGCCGGTTTTCCGTTTGTTGGTTCGGTTCTTCAGCTCCTTGTAGTAGCTTCGAGCGAGCCGGACCAGCTTAGTTTGTTCTCCTTCTTCGTCTTCTGAGTCTGAGTCAGAGTTAGACTCGGGTTCAGGTTCAGGCTTCTTCTTCGTTGTCCTTCCAGTTTTACCTGCAAAGAAAGCAATACCTTTCTCGACCATATTGGTGTTAGTTTGTTCGTGCAGTTCTAGTTCGGAAAATAATTCATCTAATTTTATTTTAGAAAGATCTCTAGAGACCTTGTATGCATCTACCATAGATGCCCACAAGGTGTTTCTAGGGAAGGCGTTTAGAGCATACCTTATTAGGTCACGGTTTTCAACCTTGTAACCTATTATGTGAAGACCGTTCATTACCTCTTGGATTCGTGCGTGGAGTTGGGCTGCTGATTCGTTGTCGGCCATCTTGATGGTGTAGAGTTTGTTTAGTAGCAGATCCCTCTTGCTGATCCGAGTATCTGAAGTCCCTTCGTGCAGCTCGATCAGTTTTGTCCACAGCTCCTTTGCACTGTTAAAGGGGCCCACGCGGTTCTGCTCCTCTTTCGTCAATCCGCATTGAAGAGTCTGAGTAGCTTTTGCGTCGGCTTCTATCTTTCGCTTTAGGGCGTTGTCCCATTCAGAGTAGTTCTGAGGAAGTCCTTCGGCATTTCGGGGGATCTCCAGACCGGACTGGATAATGATCCACATGTCCACCTGAGTTTTCAGGTGGACCTCCATACGACTTTTCCAGTAAGAAAAGTCTTCTCCACTGAAGAGTGGAGGTCTGGCGGTGCTGAATCCCTCTTGCATGGCCATTTAGTCTGAAAAAGAAAACTAAAAGAAAAACGAATTTTCCAAGACTAGGTCTTGGATTAGTAGTGCTGGATAAATTAAATAACGAGGGGTGTTGCATCAACCTCGCTTAACAAAAAACAAATTCGAATAAAATATTTAACGAAAAATTCGTCAGAAAAAAATAGAAAAATAAAAATCCGAAAAAAATTTCAAACTGGTGGTTGCACCAGGTTTGAACTTCCCCGCTCTGATACCACTTGTTGGATCGAGAAAACCGATAGAGGGGGGTGAATATCGGAAATCTTTCGGATTTGAGTAAGAGTAGGTACGCAGCGGAAATTAAAAAACAAGACACAGAGACACAGTCGATTTACTTGGTTCGGAGCCTGTGTCGACTCCTACTCCAAGGCCCACGGTCGTTGACCGTTTACTTTGGGCAATTCTATATTAGGCGCAAAATAGTTTACAAAGGATTACAGAATTAAGTACAGTAAACTTTTAAATAGCTCTTTTACCGACGTCCGAAGTGGTTCAACTTTTTCGGAGCAGCGGGACGTCGTCGGCTCGAGTTGGAAGGATTCCGGGGCAAGGCACGAGCGTAGAAGAGCTTTGAGGCGTTGAGAGAGTTGTTGTTCTGAAGCCTTGGTCGAAGGCCCTTTATATAGGGCCTAGGGGCGCCCGGGATGTCGGGGGCGCCCCCCACGTGGCCTTTGATCCGCCAAAGTCTCGGTTGCGTCTGATCCTCTGGATCCGCTTTGACCGGGGCGCCCGGAGCGCTCGGGGCGCCCGGATTGACCGGGTCAAACTTTATCCGCTTGGCTTCGAGGGCTTTTGGTTCGATGCATGCGCATGGGGGTGCCCGGGACGCTGGGGGCGCCCGGGAGCAGCGCGGGCGCCCAGGAGCACGGGGGCGCCCCGCCCAGCAGCTATTCGAACCCTTTTTCCTTTGACATGTTTTGTATGTACCTTGGGGGCGCCCTACTCAGCCTTTGCCTCTCTCCTTTGAGGCTTTCTGAGCTGCAGACACACGTTCCTTCGGTCCTGCATCCAGGGTTAGTCCAAAACACAATGCAACAATAGAATATTTATTTATACAGCCTTAGCTGTCTTGGTTCTGACTTTGGTCTCCAAAATGGAGCCCTAGGTCGAACCGACGCCTACTGTTCCCTCGACGGGGAACGCGTCCTCACCTACTCCTCTCGGGAGAATTTACCTGATGCCAACCATTCCTCTGGTTGGACTTTTGCCTGACGGTCCTTTGTCAGGTCTTGTAAACTGGCAGTCCTTCGCCAGTTGCCTAGCAGTCCTTCGCTAGGGCTTTAGTCCCAGGCTGTCCTTTGCCTGGAGCCTAGCAGTCCTTCGCTAGGGCTTGATACTGGCAGTCCTTCGCCAGTTGCCTAGCAATCCTTCGCTAGGGCTTTCTTTCCTGGCATTCCTTTGCCAGTGCCTAGCAGTCCTTCGCTAGGGCTTTTCCTGCACACTAGATTAACTTGTTAGAAAACAAGAAAGACTTAACTTTTGACCTATGTTGCCATTATCAAAACACAGGTTTGACTTAGGTGCATTCTGCACCAACATCATCCATTTGATTATCTTGGTTCAGGTATACATTTCTCATAGACGGTGCAAATTTGATCCTGCACTAAGATCCTCGGAGGATGATCCACTGGTGAACTGGCCGATGTGTTGATTGTTGCTGCTGGAACCGTAAAGAGAGGGAGATCGAAGGGAGAAATCACCGTCACCTGGAGCACCCGAAGATGAAGAAAAATTGAAGAGAAGGGTTAAAATAGTGCCGAGGTGCCCCAGCATTGTCACTTTGACTCTCAAGTAAGAACTAGTAAGGAGATGACAAATATGTGAATGAATAGTGGAGAATTCTAAGATCGGAAAACCCTCCTTTGTCTTTGTGTGTATAGTCCCTTTTATACTATTTTCGCTATTTGTTTATCTTTCTAGTGTATTAATGGTTTTGGCTCTTTATCATTCCAGTGTATTAACGACATTGGCTCTTTATCTTCCTAGTGTACTAATTGTTGGAACCCAGATGGTTAGAGAGGGGGGGGTGAATATAGCCAATCACTTTGACCTTTGGCACTTATCAAATTTCTGCACTCAACCTTATCAGTAGCACAACGGAAGAAACAAAGGAAACAAAACAGTGCAGAAAACAGAAAACGAAGGCAAACAAACACAACTAGCAAGATCGCTAACAAGGAGGGTTTACAAGGTTCGGGGATAACTTGCCCCTACTCCTTGGCGTGCCTTTAAGGTGGGTGATCCCTTGATCGTCGGCAGATCAAGCCCCGGTTATCACCGGATAGAAAGCAACCTCCTTCTCGGTGGAGAAACCTCTCCACAGCGTTTCAATCACAGATTTAAGTTTAAGCACAAAGAAACAACAAGAAGAATCTTACTCAAACACTTAGCAAGGACAAGAACACAGCAAGCTTTCCTGAGCTCCACCCAGCGGCGATCTCACGCAAGAAACCCTTCCTCGTGTCTTCCCGCTGTCGGACTCCAAGCCTCTTGTTCTCTTCTTCAAGCGCTCAAGTAATGGATGATTGCTTCTTGATTGCAGTAGCTTGCTCAAGGTGATGAAAACTTCAGAACGCACAAGCTAGATTTGGAGAACACAAAGGCGCAGCAAGAACTTAGTTCGCAAACTCTAGAACTCTGCTTCAACGAAGCCTTCTTCCGCCCTTTTGTTTCTCCACTCAACACCAGGTGACAACATCTCCTGCAGCCTCCAGCTGCTTCCCTGCCAACACCAGCTACCACTGAGCCCTCCCTGGACTTCCTGAGCTCCCCTCAGCCAAGCTCCAGTCGGCAGCTCCAGTCTGCAGCTCCAGCCGTTGCAACCTGAGATGGAAAACGGACAAACCTGCTCCAAGGAAAGCCTCCATTGACTTCTCCTTGAGTGTTTGAATTCTCCCCTGTCACCTGCAGCTTAATCAGAGTGTTAGAGCAGCATATCACACAGTAAATCAAGTATCAGATGTAAGCAGCAGAGAATCGGATACGGTCAGGCGCGATCAGAGCGTCTGACAGTGCAATTTGAATTAAGGTGATCGGTCACCGGACCGATCGGAGAGCCTCCTGATCGGTCACCAGACCGATCAAGCTGGGTCCAGATCGATCAGGCTCCGCCTGATCGGTCCCCAACGCTTGATTAGAAATCGCGATTTCTTTGGGACTCTTCTGGATCGATCACCAGACCGATCCCAGGTTGTGGATCGATCACCCGACCGATCCACCCCTTTATCGGGCGATTTCTGAGCTTCGCAGTCCAGACCTCTTGATCGATCACCGGACCGATCAGACAACCTCCTGATCGGTCACCAGACCGATCAGGTCGTGACCAGACCGATCAGGCTCCGTCCTGATCGATCATAGAGAGGAACCTGCGACGCTGGATCGTTCTCCAGAATGATCTGCACAGTGATCCTGATCGGTCACCAGACCGATCAGGAGCAGATCAGCAAGGGAACTCAACCTCACTGTTTGCTCCCTGATCGGTCACCAGACCGATCAGGAGCCAAGCAATGGGTGAAACCAGTGTTCTGAAAACCGGACCGGACCGGCCGGTCGGACCGGTTGAACCGGGAACCGGCCAGATTTCCATTCGAGTTGACTCTAAAAACCGGCTACTCAAGAACCGGGTGCGAACCGTTTTGAACCGGCCGAGAACCGGTGAACCGGGCAAACCGAAAAAACCGGTCAAACCGGCTTGGTTTATTTTATTTTTTATTTTTTGATTTTTTTCCCCTTTTGCAGTTTTGTTTTCTTACTAAAAAATGAAAATTGAAAAATAAAATATCAAAAACCTAGTTTGATTTCACCTAAAGTCCCAAACGAACAAACCTATTGTTTGCTTGCAAGAAAGCCACCACCGCTAGCCTCTCGCCGCGTCGCCCCGTCTCCACCAGCCTCGTCTCGTTGCCCTGCCTCCGCTAGCATCGTCCCGTTGCTAGCCTCGTTGCGTCGTCATGACAGCATACGAAGGCAGCAATATATGACATATTTGGAAAAGTGATTTTGCATGTGTTTTGCTAGTGTCTCTGTTTAAGTGTTTATTGGTGAACAAATGCTATCGTGATATAATTTTAACTTTTAATAAGAGCCTTCAATTCGTATCCAGATTTCTTGAACCCAATGGTTTTAAATTTGAATTTTCTTTAAAACTAACCATTTTTTCAAGAATACCGTGCTGAGTTGCTAACAAAAACATATCACATGCTCGACCTAGTTGATCCAATCTTGAAGAAAGTAGTTGGATAAGTCGTTAGTTTCATATATTTGTATAAATACATGCTTTATTATATCCCGGTTGGACCCCCGATTAAACCGGTTGAACCTCTAAACCTCTGAACCCTTGCCTCGACCGGTTCAATGTCCGGTCCGATTTTCGAAACCTTGGGTGAAACGCATACTCCCTGATCAGTCACCAGACCGATCAGTCATCGCTGGATTGGTCACCAGACCGATCCACGAAGGAGCACCGTGCCAACTCCCTAATCGGTCACCAGACCGATCCAGGGGCTCCAACCTAGCCCTCCAAGCTAGGATTTCATCCACCTTAGCCCTCCAAGGTAAGGATTTTTCACCTAACCCTCCAAGTTGAGAATTTGCACCTAACCCTCCAAGTTAGGACTTTTAACCTAGCCCTCCAAGTTAGGACTTTTAACCTAGCCCTCCAAGTTAGGACTTTTCACCTAACTCTTCCGGATTAGGACTTTCCAAACCTAGCCCTCCAAGCTAGGACCTAACCCTCCAAGCCAGGACTTTTTCACCTAATTATCCAAGATGAGAATTTGCACCTGACCCTCCAAGTTAGGACTTTTCACCTAGCCCTCCAAGCTAGGACTTTTCACCCACCTCTTCCGAATTAGGACTTTTCACACACCTAGCCCTCCAAGCTAGGATTTTCAACACCTAACCCTCCAGGTTAGGATTTTCCAACACCTAGCCCTCCAAGCTAGGATTTTCCATACCATGCCTGATCCCCAATCAGGACTTAATCATAATCAATAATCATCCACCTAAACTAAAATCGGTGTCAACATCAAAACAACAATCAGGGCCAGACTGCATCAACAATCTCTCCCTTTTTGTTGTTTGACAACCCGATTTTAAGTTTAGGGGTTCTCAATAAAGTTTTTCAAATTTAGAATCATAGGGGAATCCAGATCCTCCCCCTACAACATGATCATCCTAAACTTAACCAACCAACACTCTCCCCCTTTGTTGAACACCGAAAAGGGGTCTAGAAGGGTTGTTAAGTTTAAACCATACTCCCCCTCAACCCTAGGGGTATCCCAAACCAACAACAATTTGATTTTTGATAAGCATATGAATACATATGACAAAAAGATATAGGCATGACAAAACAAGCATATGTATCATCTGAGCATGACATCATAAGCATGAACATAGCTATGGATCAAATATGCAGATGGTACAACATAGCATCAACAAGAAGCATACTAAAGTAGAATAGACATGCATCAAAGTCAGAAAGAGCAAGTCATAAAACATCCAGAGAAAAACACGATGCAAGACAGATGCATCAAAGTCAAAGTACAAACAAATATGTCACTCATCATAAATATCATCAATCCCCTGCGTGGTCATCATCTGAGGAATCAGCAATGTAGATAACGTCCTCTAGTAAAGGAATGCTGGGGGACCCACCACCAGGATACGCATGATGGTACCACTCCTCATACCAAGCATCCTGGAATGAGCTGATCTCAGAGACATCAGATGCTAGAGCATCGAGACGCTGATCGAAAGACTGACACTCTGAGCTGACCTTCTGTCGCTAGAGCTCGAAGATATGCAACTCATGCTCCATCATCCGCTCTATCTCCGCAACCTGCCAGCGTAGGTCAGGAGCCCACTCATCGTAATCTGCAGTAGCAGCTGGCGGCCCCTGGTCATGAACTGCTCTCGGTAGCTCCCCCTCGCGTCTGCGATCCTTCCACCTTAGCCCCTGGGGCCCGAGAACAATGCCGGACTGAGCGAGCATGCGACTATCCAAACGGCAGTCCTGTCGAATCATGGGCACAATGCGGCCCTGTGAAACGTCGATGCCAACTGACTCCAGCCAGGCAGTGATGAGATGGCCGAATGACATGTAGACTGACTGGGTGGACGGCATGCTGTGGACGATGATGGAGAAATAGATCGAAGCCACTGGGTCAAAATCTAACTGCTGATGCATCCCGTAGAGCATCAAGCAGTGAAACGAGTGAATCTCATCTAGATGTTTCGAAGTAGTTGGAAGGAGACAATTGGTGATGATTTTAAACAAAACATAGTCAACAAGGGAAAGGCGAAGAGCAGGAAATGTGGGAAAATCACAGGTGCGCTCACCAGAACCCCTTGGCCTGGGATGACCTAGAAAGTACTCGTAGATGGAATCAGGAGTCACTCCATCGAAGGGAACCGGAAGGGGATTAGGAGGATAAGGGCAGAGAAAGAAATCATTTTCTGACCGGCGACAGCCGAGAAAATCGGTGAAAATAGATCGATTAAAATCAAGGTCGATACTGGCAACACGGGTCCTCCACCCCGTGCCCTCTCCACTCACCATGTTATTATAGAATTCAGAGACCAAGTCAAGGTTGATCGGCCTCTCAAGGTAAAGAATGGATTGAAGATTATAATGTGTGATAAT